>VRYO01001272.1:1319459-1413811 GCA_009812075.1 Sialia sialis
TAATTACTTGCAGTGTTTGGTGGGGAGTATCTCGCACAAGGCATGGCTGGGATGGTGAGAGCTGCTTCATTACAGCCTTGGGGCTTCTTGGCTCTACAGCTGCCAATAAATGAGGGAAAGCAGAGAGTTCCTGCAGAACTCTCTGGTCCCTCCTTGGCATCACTCCAGCCTTTTAATGTGCTTTTTAGATGTGTGGAAAAGTTTTGTTGTTGGTAAGCGTCCATCCAATTGATCTTTTTGAGTGGATTGGATGTCACAGAGCTGCCTTTTCCAAGACAGGAAGCAAGAAGACCTCTGGAATTTTCTCACCTCTCACTTCTGCTGCTGTAAGGAGGTGATTTAAAGTTGTATCAGAGTCACTGGGGTTGCTGGATGCAAGCCCTTGTGACTAAGAAGCCACTTGATCTGACTTGGGACCTATAATGTCCAGATGTTTAAGGTGCAGTGAGCTTTCATTGTGAATTTGGTGATGCTCAGATACGTGCTGGATTCCTCGTGGAAGTCCCACAGGAGCCTCAGTGCAGGCTGAGGGGGGCGGGTTTGCCTTCTGGAGGTGCCCATTTCTCTCTGTTGATGGCAGAGGGAGCCTGACTTCCCTTGCACACCTTAGTGAGACTGGGTGGGACCAGTCCAGGCAAGGAGAGAAGACAGAGCCTGGCATGATTTCAGACTGAAAAACAGGACTGAGTGCAGGCATCTCCCACCTCCTGCCACAGCCTTTGGGAACTGGGCTGTTCAAAGCCAAAACTGCACTGTGGGTACCCCAGCAGGTAAGGTGAAGGGAGAGAGGAGGCTGATCCACATTGAGATGGGATGACCTGGACCTGAGATCCACCTTTGAGAAGTGGTTTTGAGGAAAGAATCTTTGTAGCAGCTCTTGTGATCTGCAGTACAAGACTGGCAAAATCAGAAGCAATCAAGCCTCGTTGATACTGGGTGTAGCTCCCAAGCAGCTCCAGTTGTGTTTCAGAGTGAACTGCCCAGTTGCCGTCTTCATCCAGAGATTCTCCTTTTTTTACTATCTCCTCTGGGAGGCTGGAACAGGAGGAAGAAACAAGAGGATGGGCAGAGGCAGAGGGAATGCCTGGGTTAGGAGGGAGCTGCTCTCCATCTGACCTTCCTGGCAGTGCGTCATGGCTGGTGCTTGGTCTCTTCAGGACAGATTTTGCCTTCTGGAGGGTCTTTCCCAGGCATTCACAAATTCCTCATTTGTAAACAAACCCTGATCTGCCTGGCAGTCCTGCTCCCTCGTTTAGAGCACTGCCAGCCCTGGGGAGGTGACAGTGTGGGAGCAAATTAGGGCTGGGGTGGCAGCAGAGCTGCTGTCACGCACTGCAAGGGATGAGCACAGCAGGGCAGGCACTCCTAACAGCGAGCCTGTCACTCTCCATGAAGTTATCATGATGCTCAGGAAGAAAATAAGCTATCAGAAATCCTGACTCGAGGGTGACTTGTGCACACCTCGTGTGTCTCCTGTGTGAGGTTGTGTCTGGGTACCTGCTGTGTCTGTTCTTGAAGATTTGGCTTGGTGTGGTAGAAAAAAACTAGTATGGGGTGCAAAGGAAAAAGAAAAAAAAACAGTTAAGGAATAGCTAAAATTAATAGAAAGGGCAAAATATTACTCTGTTAATACTACAGCAGTGTACAAGCAGCCCCTAATGGGAATAGAAGTCTTCAAGCTTTTGTTCTGCCCATCAAGTCAAAAAGAGCCAGTCCCTGCTGGAAGAGTTGGTGTATTGAGCATCCAAGACACAGAAAAGACATGAAACAGTTGTTGGGGCTCTGCTGGTAAATGTTCTTCGTGTTCCACTTTTCTTTTTAACAGCGTTTCCTATCGCCTGGTTTGATGTTGGGTTGGTGGTTTGGTTTCTGTCTGTGCTCCTTGGGCTTGCAGAGGAAGGTGGGGTCGGCTTTGTCCAAGCTGTGGTCTGAGAAGCTCAGCAGGGCTAAGGTTGGGATGGGAGGGTGAAGGTGGCATCTTCCCAGGGCCATGGATCACCCACAGAGGGACAGTTTGCTGTTCATTACAGATGCAGCAGCAGAGGGCTGTGAATGGGTCTTATTGACTTTCTCCTGTTGGGGTGTTATATGTGGCAGTGAAATGACAGCTCTGGGAGACTTCTCCTGCATGTTTATGGGTTTGTGCTCAACCCAGAGTCTCAGAGTGGCCATTAATTGGGTTTATGCTTGCTGGGAGGTTTGCTACCTGATCTGAAGAATGTAATAAGGGATGTAAGAGCACTCCATCTTTCACTCAAGAGGAGAGGAAAATATGTGAATGTAAATATCTGTATATTATAGCTGGACAAACAGGGAGTGTGGCTCTGCTTCCTCCTGCCACTTCAAGCCATATGGTGGCTGAGCCTGAGTGCTTCCAAAAGGGGCAGTGAAAAACAAAACCTCTCCCCAATAACAAGGACTACTCAATGTTCATGAGGCAGGTGGACTGCAGGAAGGGCTTAGGCTAGTGTGACCATTGCCTCAATGTTGGGCATTGATATTTTTCAGTGGTTACTCATCCTTCCTCTTCCTTGATCCCTGGCAAGGCTGGAAATGCCAAGTCGTGCCCAGCTGACCTCTTGCTAGGCCTTCCTCCAAGCCTTGTGGGGATTATTAGCAATAATTTGTGCTTTAAGGCCTGGTGAGATTCCTGAGTCATTCCCTTAGGCAGGGAGCTATTTATTTCAGTGTGTGTGTTACACTCCCTGGGAGTGGGTGTCTCTCTTCCGCTTTTGGATCCTGCCCTGACACTATATAAAGACTCCAGGCTTGAATGAGCAACAAAACCAGCCCTCAAACTGGCTCCATCCTTTGGAAGATCCGTGCTGCTGGTCCCATCTCCTCTGGCTGCAGGAGCAGGGCTGTTTGGAGCATGGGTAGGAGCTTGCATGGGATGTTTGTCCGTCTGGGGGTGTGGAGGTGCTGGGACTGGGGACCTGAGCACGCTCTGTGTCCTTGTCCAGGAGCAGCTCTGGCTCTTCAGTGGCTCCTGGCTGAGGGGGAGGTGGGATTTATCCTGTTTTACCCCCAGAGGTTGCTCTGCTGATCCTGTTGGGTTTTTGATTGGTGGGGTTTTCATCATTTAGAAGAGATGAGCTATTGAGTTGGTATCATTGGTATCAGAGCAGGCACTGGATGTGCCATGGGCTCCTCTGGGACACTGCCAGTGCAGGAATTTTGTTGTGTCCTTTTCCCCAGGATGGGCCTTTCTGGACACACCCCACGCCTGCAGAGAGTTGCCCTGCAGTGAATTTGGGGGGGAAGGAGCAGCACCTCTCAGGGAGCTGCACAGAAACCAGCCTGCTAATGGCAGTGTTCATCCAAACGCAGACTTCACACCCAATTAAGCATCACCCTGAGCCAGAGGGACAAGTCCTCATGTCATTATGTCTTGAACTCAATTGCTGGCACTTCATGAGGGCTGTGTCTCCATAGCCTGAGGGAGCAGAGCATTTAATCTGTATCAGCACTAAAGAAACTTGGTTAATGTGATGTCTGGTTTGGTTCTTGTGGGTAGGGGATGCACATCTCTGTCATGGTCTTTTTCTTAGTTTCTTAGTTTTTTTAGTTTTCTTAGTTTCTTTGGTTTTTTCTTAGTTATGGCTATTCCCTTAAGGAAGGGAAAAAACTTAGAGAGAAGGAGAATTTCTTGTGCTCTTTGTCTGTAATTTACCAGAATTTTGCATTGAATTCTTCATCTTCTCCACGTTTTCTTCTTTTAACATCTAGATGTTTTTAATGCTACTCTTAATTAGCAGCTTTTCATTTAGTGAGCCAGCTAATGAGGGATAGGAAGAATTTCTGCCCTGACCTTTTGTAGCTGATGATGTTTTTGTTTTCTGCAACAGAAAACAGATATAATTTGAAACCTTGTCTGAGCTGCCCCTCCGGACCCAGAGCCTGCACCCTCCCCCTCTGGATGCAGATGTGGGTGGTGGGAGCACCTCAAGTCACATGAAATGACACAGAGAGAGCTGCTGAGGCTTGGTATGAGCATCAGGAGATTAATGGGATAAATAGAATCAGAGAATTGCATTAGAAGGGATCTTAAAGCTCATCTTGTTCCACTCCCCTGCCAGAGACAGGGACACTTTCCACTGTCCCCGGGTGCTCCATGCCCTGCCCAGCCTGGCCTTGGGCACTTCCAGGGATGGAGCAGCCACAGCTGCTCTGGACAATTTGTGCCAAGGCCTCACCCCCTCACAGGGAAGAATTTCTTCCTAATATCTAACCTAATCCTGTCCTCTGTCAGTTTAGATAACACCGTGTAGGTATGAAACTTGGTTTTAAATTGGCAATGATTTTAAACAGTCTTAGTATGGGGAGAATGAGTTGGGGTTGTAAGTTTAGGAAAAGGTAATGGAAGTTTCTGAATAAGACAAAGGAATAGGACTCTAAAGTTGTTTCTATCCTACTGCTTTTACCAGGGGATGTAAATATCTACAAGCAGATGGGACGTATCCCAGCCATGATTTGGAATAGCCAGACCTAGGAGACCTATTAATAATTCAGGGCTTGATCTTGCCTGGACTTGGCCCATCCATGTGCAAGAACTTGGGAATCTGGGGAGCACCTCCATCAAACCTGCCAGTTTTGTTTCCCCTCTTTGCACACAGCCTTCTCTGTGTGTGTTTGGCAGAGAGCACCTGCCCAAACCCCAGCCTGCTGTACATAAACGGGCTGAACCTCCAAGAGGAGTTCAGTCCTCTCTGGCCTTGCTCTTCCCCCCTTGGGAGCCGATGGCTATTGAAAATCCCAGAGGAATTCCTGCAGGTAATGAATTGCCTCCCCATCTGTTTCTGGGGAAGCCCATCTACCCTGCAGCCACATTCCCGTGGGATGTGTTGGGAAGAGTGGCTGGAGCCAAGCCTGACCCTGTGATGCATTCCCTGCTGCCTGCAGTGGGATGTGCATCCCATCTGGGAAACACAAGGGCTCCTGGAGCCCAGGGCAGCAGCACAGGCCTGATGGGCTTGCTCACTTATTTTCCATTTGCTAAAAGACAGCAGAAATTAAATGAAGATTAATTAAACTTTTTTTTTCCCCTCCTTCCTGCTTCCTGTTGCTCTTTGCTGTTTCTAGGGAAGACTGAAGATATGTGCTGGAGAGGAAGCTCAGCTCTGAGCATCCTTCCACAAGAGCAGCATATGGCCCCCGTGGGACTGCAGGGAAAGGCCCTCTAATTATGGGGAAAGTCCTGTGAGGCCAGCTTACACAACCAGGATGGAGCTGCTCCTGCTTGGGTTTAGCAGCAGCCTGAGGATGCTGTGACTCCAGATACTACCTGGCTGTTTTCCATTCATTGCTCTGTGTCACTGTCGGTGTCCTGAGCGTGCAGCACGGAGCATGAACACAGATCCGAGCCAAGCAGGAGGCAGGAGGAGCCTGGGGGATCATGAAAGGGCCACTGGATATTTACAGAGTGACACAATTCCCAGACAGCCCGAGCACATCTCAGGGCTGGCTGACGAGTCACCAGGGGGATGTGGCTGGGATGGCACCGAGTGAAGGTGACTCTTATGGCAGGAGCAGGGTGCCCTGATGGGGATTTGGGCTGTTCAGAACTCAGTGAAGGTGAGTCCTTGGCAGGAGCAGGGTGCCCTGATGAGGATTTGGGCTGCTCACAGGCTCCACACCAGCTGCCTCTGGCTCCAGAGCCAAGCCAGCCTCCAGGAAAGGGATTTAAATTCAAGGCTGTTGCAAACACCTTGAGCTGCTGCCTAGGAGTGGACCAGCCCCTTGGCTGTGGTGCTGGGCATGGCCTGGGGTTGTGTATTGGAGAACATTGCTCCTGTGAGCCTTTGTGCTGTCCTTTAAGATGCTGTGTTGGCTCTGGTCCACGTGAGCTTTGCAGTGGTTTTGTGCCAGGCTTTGTGCTACTCCAGAAGGATTTATTGCTTGCTGAGAGCCATGGACATGTCTTGAGCTAGACCTGGGTTTAACCTCACCTGTACCCCTGTGTGCTGGAGGAAATCATCACCACGTTTTCCAGCTGGGAGCTGAGGTACAGAGGAATTCAGTGACACAGGATGCCTGCAGCATAAAAATCCAGCATCCCTGCTTCCCAGGCTGTAACTCTAGCCTCTCCCTCCTCTAGCTGCAATAACCATTTCCCATACAGAGTAGGAGCCTTCAGGATGTATCCTTGTCCCATCATGCCTTCCTAGGTTTTGAATTATTAAATATTGTCTCTGATCTCCATTATAAATGTTTTTAAGGCATAGTTACTTATCAGAATAGAAAAATGCTCTGGTTTTGGCTTCATCTGCTTATGGGATTTACAATAAATGAGAATAGTTTAAAAAAAGGGGCTGGAAGTGTTCAAGGCCAGGTTGGACATGCCATGGAGCAACAAGGTGGAGTGGAAGGTGCCTCTGCCCATGGCAGGAGGGCTGGAATGAGGTGATCTTTAAGGTCCCTTCCAACCCAAACCATTCTGTGATTCTATTAAAAAAAAAAAAAAAAATCATGAGAGGCTTCAGTGGCAGGTAAACACAGAGAAATAAGATCTTTACCAGAGGATGTCCAGTTTTGTTCCAGTGGGCACTGGTTTGTGTCTTCTAATTCAAACAAAATCCCATTATTCATTAGTGTTAATAGGCTGCAGAGTGTTTGTTGCTGTGACTCCCATGGGGCCAGGTTATAACTTGTCCTCTGGAAGTGCTCCTTCCCACATCCCATCACCTCCTCCTGCAGCTGGCAGTGGGGCACACCAGTCTGGCCGTGTCAGAGCCGGGACTGTTCCTGTAGCTGAGAGGGACCAAGGAGAAGGTGCAGATGCAGAGCAGGAGGCCCAGGGCCAGCTGCAGATCCAGCCAGCTGCTGAGCTCAGTGCTGGTTCCCTGTGGCTCCTGGAGCCTGCAGTCCTGGCTGCACATTGCTGTAATTCCCAAGGTCAGACCCGTCCTCGCTGCCTGTGAGGAATAGGTGGTACCTGCAGCTCTGCACGAGGTGGTTGGAGCAGCACAAACCCAGCCCTGGTCCTGCTGTGGGTCATTCCCTTGCTACAGCAGAGTCTTGCCCCACAGCTGGGCACATCTGTGTGTGTCTGTACCAGGCACCTGCAGCATCCCCTGGTGCAGCTGCTGGATGTGACCCAGTGGGTGATTCCCTGTTTTTCCAGAGGAATGATCTGTGGAAGCCACCTTGGGAATGAGCTGGGAATTTGATGTGGGATCTCACTGCTGCCAGGCTGGCTCTGATTTCCTCTGGAGCCCAGGGGAGAAGAGAAGCAGCATCTCCTTCCCCTGTTCCCAGCCTGAGCTGCAGCAGCTCTCCCAGGCGATGCCGCAGGGCTGGGGGAGCTGCTGGGGGACTTGGATCATGCCTGGGAAAAGGGGGTTAAAAACAGGTTTTTGCAAGCCTTTGCCTGCCATTTTAAACGGGAAGGATGTTTCCCTGGCAACGAGATGGATGCTTCCCAGCAGAGCATATGGCTTCCATCGACTTTGATTTACCAGCATGTTGAAATGGCAGCTAGATAATCTCTCTTCAGCTTTACTGTGTCCATGCCCTGTGTCCCTGTTCCTTAGGAGTTTTTAAAGGATCCAGCCCCTGCAGTGCTGCTCTGGCTCCTGTCCCAGTGCTGGGGCTGCTGGGGAGCTTTGCAAAGAGGGTCCTGCACAGAAGACCTGAGCAGCACCCAGAGCAAGGAGCTGGAGGGTGGGAAGGAAAACCTTCCCTGCCTCTGCTGCCTTTCCCCATCCAAGCAGCTCCTCCTCCTCAGAGATTATAATCCACAGCCCTCTCTTCCTATTCTCCTCCCTGCTTTAAATCATTTTTAGATGTTTTCCACCTTTCATCACACAATCATCTGCCTCCTGCAGCTTGCTATTTATTGTTGTGTTTACTGGCACAGGGAAATAAGTAAAGGGAACAAACCTGTCATTTGCTGTGCGGGGGAACATGGGGGAGCTGCTTTTTGGGAGCTCGTGGCTTTCCCAGGCTGGCTGGTGTGTGCCAGCCCCATGGAGCTCACGTGGCAACCTCCTCTGAGGGGGAAGAGGTTCTTATCCTCACTGCTGCCCATCACTTTGGCAAACTTGGCAAAAATCAGCCAGCAGGTCCAAATTTTAGGTAGAGACAGGGAGGCAGCCAGACAGGGCAGTTGTGTGAGGCTCATCCATTGTTTTAGGAGATCCACGGAGGTTTGGTCACCACCTGGTTGGTGCTGTCTGAGCCTGATTCCCACCTGCCCGTGTCTGGTTCATAGCAATGAGCATCAGTGAGGGACAGGCGTGGAGTTTAGGAGCTGCCTGGGTAATGTAGAGGCTATGGGTAATGTATCTGAGGAGGTTGTGCTGGCCTGTGAACTGCTGCATTGCAGGGACAGCTGGGGGAGAACATGTACCTTCCACTGATGGAGGTTTTGTGGGAGCTTTGGGTGAGATAATGTCACCTTTTCTGCAAGTATCCAGGTGAGCATAAAGGCTCTGACCTGGCCGTGCTGGCTCCCAGCCCCAGCCCTGCTTGCAGCAGGCTCCCAAAGCTGCCCAGCTCAAAGGAGGCTCCCTCATTCCCTGAGGTTGCCTTGATTTCCTGTGGCAGGTCATGGCTTTCCTCCTCTTTCTGAAGGGTTCAGTCCTGGGCAGCCTCTCCCTCTGCAAAAGGTTCTCGATGTGTGAGCCGTACTCACCTGCTCCCATCCACACACTGGCCATCCACCTGCAGAATTTGAGTTATGCCAGGGAAGAAGTGAGAGGTGACAGAAGTCATTACAGTAATTTCATGACTATAAGGCGCACCCTTTTGACAAAAATTTTGATTGAAACCCAGAAGTGCGCCTTATAACCTGGAGCACCTTATATATGGACAAAGTTTGGAAATTTGCTGGAAGTGCGAGCTGACCCAAGGAGCTGAGCTGTGAGAGCTGCACCAGCTGGCGCTGTGGGAGGCCGGGAGTGCCAGGGCCCACGGCACGGGGAGGGCGCCTGGGGCAGCATTTAAAGGCTGCCCCAATCCATGAAAAATATTTGCAAATTGAGCACCTGACAGTAAACCCCGCGATCGCACCATTCCATTACTAATTCGTTACTTTGCTGTGCGCGGATTCTCACTACAAATAAAAAGTGCGCCTTATAGTCCGGTGTGCCTTATAGTTGTGAAATTATTAAAATTGTCCTTTGCTGCTGGAGATTAATGTAGCAGAGAGGCAAAGAGAGGCTGTGCCAGGCAGACCTGGCACTGTCAGTGCAGGTGTCACGAGCTGGCTGTTCCCTGCCCTGAGCCATGGAGTGCCAGTGTGGGTGGTGGCAGGATGATGTCCCCATCACATCATATCTGGCTACTGCCCAGGGAGACTTTGCTGATGGAGAGGAAAAGGTGGAAAAGGACTTTGAATTCAGAGTTGCAGCTCCTGGGAGACTCAGAATGGTTCTGTTAGTGGTGAAGTTAAGCAGGGATTGACTGGCAGCTGGTGTGATGTTCTCCCCTCCCTGCGGCATAACCAGGCTGGTTCAGCAATTTTTTTAGGGCTAAAGAGCACTGCCTTCTAAATGCTGAGCTCTCCAGAGATCCAAGTTTGTTTTGCATCCCTTCACCCCGGGCAGCTCCTCTGGGCTGCCTGTCTGCATGGCTCAGATGTTCCCATCCTGGCAGGAGCAGCTTCACAGGCATGGAAAACACCAGGGCTGTGTTCTGCCCCCTCTGCCTCATGGTATCCTGCCAATGTGGGCAAAGGGTGCAGAGCTCCAAAACTGACCTCTGGCCTTTTATTTCTGGTGCTGGACCTAATCCTGCATTTTCTCTTGTGCCAAACTCAGGTGTCTCTGAGGCATGGCAGGGTTTGGACACAGCTGAGCTGGAGCCTCTCCTGGGGCAGTGCAGCCACCTTGGTTTTCAGGGATTATTCCTGATTTGTGCTGGAGTGGGTGAGAGGGAACATCAATCCTGATTATTCTTATCCTAACTATTCCTGTTATTCCTTGGGTTACACTTTTTTTTTATCCTGTTTGGGGGTCATAATCTTTTGGGGACTGAAATCCAAAGGCTGTAAGCCAATTCTTTTGCACCTTGGCTATGAGCTCCTGCTCACTACCTGGGACAAGAGAGGTAAAATTAAACAAACATTGAAATTACCAACTCTTAGATTTTACATGGGCAGTTTTCAAATACTTCCTATTTTCCCCAAGACTCTGTTAATTAAACAAACAAATGGACAAATGAAATTACCAGGGCTTTGGCAATCCTTGCATTTTACACTTTGGTGTTATCCATTAGCCTCTAGTTCTGAGAAACCACATCCTTGTCTTCTGATTATCAAGCAATGAAGCTGGGGATGGACCCTGGGAAGTGACTGGGACATCTGAGTGCCTTCAAATTGTCAGTGTATCAGCTATTCTTCACTCTTAGCTGGGAGAGAGACCAAGAGCAACAGTTCTGGGGTCCTGCTTTTACAGGAGCACAGGCCAAGTGCCTTACCCATAAGGAAATCGAGTTTTTAAAGGCAGCACAAGGATTTTGAGCCATTTAGTTGCCTTTTGTGTGTCTGGGACAGTTGAGGTGGCTGAGAGCTGCTGAGTGTGGCAGCAGCTCCCTGAGGATGCTCTCAGTGAGGATTTTGTTTCTGAGGTGCTGAAATTCGTACTGCTGTAGAGCTAGTGAAGAGTCAGAGATGGGGAAATGAAGCTGAAGGAGCTTGGGGGTTGAGCTCGTCCTTTATGGGCAGGAAACCTCAGGCTCCAGCTGCATCCCTGCTTCTGGGACAGACAAAAACCAGCTCCTATTCCTGTCTGCCACGGGAACCAGCCCGATTGGAGACAATCTCCCTATCTGCAATTAGACCAGAGCCTATTTTTGTATATCACATTCCCTCGAGGAATGTTTAGATGAGATGCAGCATCACATTTTATAGGGACAGCTTTCTTTTAACCCAGTTTTAGAGCTCACCTAAGTCAGATCGAGTGACTTGCCCAGGTCAGTCTGAGGAGTTTGACCTCAGCAAGAGGAATTTTAATTCCTGCATGCTCCTACCATGCAGCATTTCCTCAGCTTCTGAAATTTGGTTTTCTTGAAGTGTTGTGAAAAAGCAAGGATAAAGAAACAGAAATAACTTGATCTTCAAGTAGGGATAAAGGCTGGATCAGGAAGGTTTGTATTCCTGTGCTCAGTAGCAATGATCTCTCCAGGGTGGGGAGGAAGCAGAGGCTCTTTTGGGGAAATACCCTGTGGGATGAGAGGCAGTGCTCAGATTTCAATCTCAATACTGTGGGTATTGCATGAGACAGCAACTTTCCCTCACATTAGAATCAATGAACATGATCTGAATAACTGCCTGCACAGACATTTTAAGAATTACTTAAATGTCCAATATTTTATACTCTTAATTTACCTCCCAATGCACTGTAATTGCACCGTGGGCTTTAAGATTCTCTCCCATGAACCATTTCTGCAGCTGCATGAATTTATTTCTCCCCACCAAATTTTTTGAAAGAAAGCCTGAGCCCAGCAGAGCTGGATCCCAGCAGGAACAGACTCTTCTGGCAGGTGCACAGGCTTGATTAATACTTTGGGTTTTCCTCCAGACATCTGGCTCCTCTGAGGCTGCGTGTGCAGGGCGAGGAGAATACGCAGACAAGCATTTCCAAGTGATTCATTCTGGGTGAGGACAAAGCAGAACATTGGAGCTAGAACTTTGCATGCAGTCATTATTATTAATAAGGCTTTTATTCAGCCTAAGTTAAATGATTAGAGCCAGCCTGTAAAAAGCCCAAGCAATTCCTTACATTTAACTCCTTTTCCCACTGTAAATGTTCAGATCTTGATCTCCATTCCCTGGCATTTCCAGACAGCTTGTTCTTTGAGTCTTCAATCCAGAAATGCTCTTAAGCTCACTCTTGCTGCTAAGTGTGAATATACATAGTCCTTTGCTGGACTAGGGACAAGTTACTTCATGGAAACCCAATTTCAGCTCCAATTTCTGCATGGGCTTGGATCAGGACCTGGCACTCCTGTTGCAAACAGGGCAAAAGGCTGGAGGAGCTTTTGGAGCAGAAACTGCTTTCAGAAGGGGTGGATATTGAAGGAAGAATTTCCTAAATCCTGCTTTTTACTTCTGAGAAATGTGCTTCCTAAATAGAAGGAAGGCAGGGCGAGAGGTTTTATTGTGAATTGGTTGTGCCACTTTGCCACGCTCTCACAGGGGGATTTCACAGCTGTGTGCCACAGGTGTGGCACTTGGGGACAAGGTTTAGTGGTGGCCTTGGCAGTGCTGGGGAAGGGTTGGACTCAAAGATTCTGGAGGGTTTGCTCAACATAAATCATCATATGATTTTCCTTCCCATCCCAGGTCCAGCCCTTTAACATGGATCTCTGAGAGCTATTTTCTGTAGCCTGATGAATTCTCAGCTCCCAGCACACCACCTAAAGCCTCACTGTGCACACCACAGCCTTCCCTGGAGCACTGCTTTGGTCCTCTGGAGATGCTGCAGTGCTCCTTTTAGACCTCCTGCTCCAGTGGAAGGTGTCAGCCCCAAGGCAGGGGCTTGGGATTAGGTGATCTTTAAGGTCCTTTTCAACTCAAACCATTCACACCACAGTCCTGAGTGCTCTTTATGGCTTTATACAAGCAAGGGGGTTCTTATCAAGGCTGCTCAGGCATCACCTGAGTGCACTGAGAATGCACGGGAGCTGTAAATGTTGTCCCAGACAGGCCTTTGATAATGATTTATAAAAAAGTTTATAAACCATGACAATCCCTGCCTTGGAGCCAGCCAGTGTGCTCACCACAAACAATGGATGCTCGGGGATCCCCCAGGCTCATCCAAGGAGCAGAATCTCAGGATGAGGATGGGGCTGGGCATGGCCAAACCTGAGGGCAGTGAAACACCATCAGGAGTTTTTTTGGGAAGGAGAGCATTTATTAAAGCACAGCACCAAAAGGCAGGACTCTCCACTTCTATTTCCAGCTCTTCTAGTGACAGAATTTGCCTTGGGAGATGGTTTTGGCTGAGACCAAGGGATGTGGGAACACAGTGAGAGATATTTAGGCTTCTATTCAGCCTTGGAAATGAGCAGCCAGGTTGCAAGTCACAGCAGGATTGCTTACATGAATAAAGATGATGGATGCTCCTGGCTAAGGGTAGGTGCCATACGACAAAGTCTTTATCTCACGGCGTTCTCAGCATTTTGCTTCTGACTCAATGGAGGTTTAAATTGAGCTGCAAATTCCCCCATTCTGATTTCAGAGGCTCTCTGAGCACTAAAAGGCATTTGCCAACCTCTGTTTCTCTTTGCTGTGGATGCTCTTTCACCTTCACTTATTGTCATTTCTGTTTTTTCCTGGCCTTTGATTTACATCAAAGTTTTAGGTACTTGAACTGCAGCGTTTTACAGAGCCCACAGCAATCCCGGGATTTACTGGTATTGCAGCTGGATTGCACACAAGCACGTCAGTTTTATTTTAGCACAGCCATCAATGCCCTGTTTACATCCCCAAAGTAATTTTCAAGTGTTTTAAATGTTTTAAGTTGCTTTTCATTGTGCAGCTCTTGAATGCCTGTGGTGGAATACTCTTCCCTTTCCAGCTTTTCACCTTCTAATTAAACAAATCATTAATGGCCTTTCCCAATTCCAGGGAAAGCCATCAAAGGGGCAACAAGCACAGTGGCTTATTACAAGCTTCTGTCACCTCCTTGTGTTGTATCCATCTCCATCACATCCAGGAATCCAGTTGCTAATTAGTGGTGCTCCATCAGAGGAACCCCAACATTTCTGAATGTCAGGGAATGTTATTTTAATATGAGTATTTCAGGAATAAATTTAGAGGCCTTTTAAAATTCTCATGTAAATGGGCATGTAGATTCCAAGGGGGTTTCTTTTGGAAGGCAAATTAGATGATTAACCTGAGAAGCTTTAGGATGATTCCATCATGTGCTTTCACTGAGGAAGGAAAAAAAAGAAAAAAAAAAAAAAGAGAAGGACAATCTTTTGTGTTTCATGCCACCTTGAGTATTTTTCTTTCCAAGGGGGAGTTCAGTCATTCCTTTTTCTGTTGCTAACCTGAAGCACAGTGGATATGAAATCTGGATATGCAGATTTTTGTGCTGGGATTTAAAAACTGTAATAAGAGGCTTGCACGGGTGTTTTAAGTCAACATAACCTTTAGATGTAAAGTCAGACTTTGGAGGTCTTTGGATTTGCTGGTATTAGCAGCAGTCAGATTTGCACAGCTGAGTCTTGGCTGAGCTGAAGGGTCTCAGCAACAGGTGTGGGGGATGCCAGAGCAGCAGAAGGTGCTGGGGGCCTGCAGGAAGGAGTGGTGGGTGAGAAAATGCAAGGCTGGAGACTGAGGAGAGGAGACAGTGGTCCCAAACCACCCTGAGCCCTGCCTGCATTTTGAGGATGCTGGGTGCTGACTCCAGCCATGCATCAGGCAGGACCTGCCTGCTCAGGAGAGGATATTGTCTTCTCCAAAGTTTCAAGCAGAATTGGCATCTTTAATGTAAAAATCATTAGATGGGACCTAATTAATGTTCCTTATTGCACATTAACATTTCCCAGAGTCAGGCTGCAGACGTAATTTGCTTTCATTAGATATGTAGCTTTAAAAATTAGATTAATCCCAACTGCTACACTATTTATTGGCTTGTTTCCCTTCCCTTAGCTATCCATTATTATCCGAAGCCCTTTCCTGATCTGTCTGGGTAGATTAGGTGGAATTAAAGCAGAGTCCAGCTTCCTGTTCCCCCCTGCCCTCCCTCTGTGACAGCTCAGAGGATACATGCCCTGATGTGCACGTACCTGCCAGCTTCCCTCTTCCACTCCTCTGTCCAAATCTCTGCAGATCCCTCAAAGCCTCCCAAGAGCCAGACAGACCTCAAGCCTCCAAATGCAGTTTCCTTGCAGAGAGGTGTCGTTCCCTGAGTCTCCTTTTGCAGCCCCCAGAGGTTGGTGGGGCCAGGCAGAGAAGCTGCATCGCCCTGGGGCTGGTGTGGGATGTGTGTGCAGCTCATCCTGTGCTGATCCAGGTCATTGGCAGTGCTGCTCCTCACCTGGAGGCTGGGACAGGGACATTCCTTACCTGTTGGGACTGAGCCAGGGGAGGTTTTGTCGCTGTGGGATTTGGCCATGATCTCCCACGCTCTGCTGGAGAAGCTGGTGCATTCCCTGCTGCCTCCTGTGCTCAGCAGAGCTGTAATTAATGCTGGCCCTGCCAGCCTGATCTGCATCAGATCTCCCTGGCAATGGAAGCCCTGGGGAGCCCAGAGTGGAAATTGCAGCAGCTCCGAGCTGGCCCTGAGGAGCTGAGGAGCACGGAGATGAGGGATGAGGCTGCAGGGATGTGCTGGAGGGGACAAGCAGCACCCAGGTGTCCAAGTGCTGCAGCAGCACCTGGAGCTGCCCCAGCCCTCCCCATAAGCACGGCTTGCACACTCCAGCCTTGACATTTGAAGTCATAAAGCAATTTCTATTCCTTTTTTTTGTTCCATCAATATCTGTCTAGTGACATCTTAACATACAGGAATCCTCTTTTTTCGTGGTATGTGTCCCTGCCAGGACTCATGATTTGATAGTGGCTTCATTCTGGATCTATGCAAGGTGATCATCTGAGCAAACACAGCCTGCCAACCTGCTCTGATTTTGGCACTTTGCTTTCAGCCCTCCCTCAGGCACTTTACAGTGATGTTTGGTCACAAAAATAAATACAACTCATTACTTCTTTAATCTGAAAATGTAGAATTCTCTTTTTCCTTGATTCCTTTCATTATATTTTTTGGTTGTTGTTTTTTTGTTTGTTTGTTTCTTTGGTTTTTTGTTTGTTTTGTTTTTTTCCTCTTTCTTCTCTCATTGATTATTCATTTGTTTCTCACTTCAGCATAGAAGTTTGCAGCAAAATCTGAGCCATTCCAGGAGTGCAGCAACCTAGTTGCAGCTCCTTCCCTCCTGGGTTCTGCTGCCCTGCCACGTTGTGGGGAGCAGTGGGGCCCCTTCTGCAGCTCCCAGCGCATGGTCCCACCAATCTGGATGGTGGTGGGATGGATGGAGCCCATCCGGTGCAGGGCAGCTTGTGGTGGGATTGATTCTGGCAGGATTTTTAGCTTGGGAAGAAAAGATATTGGAGTGAGACCTAGACAAGACACTGAGTGGCATCATGAGTGGGATTGCAAGTGAGGTTTTTCTTGTTCTCCTGAGTTTGTTTCAAGTGTCTGCACGCCAGATCTGGTGTGAGAAGGAGACGTTTGCAGTGAGAAATCAGGCAATTATCTACTCAATGCTGGATTCATCTTGTGGCTGAGATGGCTCTGAAGGTCCCTTACCTTCAGCAGTCCCTACCTCACCACCAGATTTCAGCCTGTGGTTGGAATAAATACTGCAAATCTCTCTATTTTTACTTGTTACTGTGACATTAATGGTCATTGCAAAGCCGCAAGCACGACCTGCTGGTGTGAAACTCCTTTTCTTAATTCACCAAAAAGCATCAGCCCCCACCAGCAGAACCAAACCTTATAAATATTCACACTGCAGTTTGTAGGAATGTGAGACAAAGTCAGACAGATGAATTATTTAATGCTCTTAAAGAATGCAGCTTTTAGTTTCTCCTTGCGCTGGCCTACTTTATTGTATTAGTAAATCGATCCTGAGTAAATTAATTTCCCTGCTTTTGTTGGAGCAAGCAGTGGGCAGGGGTGGGAGCCTCCATCCTTGAGCAGATGCCAGCACACCTCGGCAGCTGCGGGTTCAGGCGCTGAGTGTCACAAGAGAGCCCAGCTCCTGTCACTCATTCTGTGCCCTTCCATTTGCATCAGAACATCCAGCACTGGGCAGCCCTGATGGGACAGGCAGTGAGTGACACTGCCCCGGCTGCTTTTGGGAGGCTGCCCATGGATGTAGATGTCAATGAGATCTGGGTGCATGCTGGGGTTTGATTATTTCCCTGATTTTGTGGTGAATTAGAGGCTGAGAGAGCTGATAACATCCCTGCAGCTTATGGCAGATGAGGCTTCTTTTGTCCCTGAAGAGCCCAGCTCCTTCCCCTGTGCCAACAGCATCAAAATCACATTCCCTTGGGCTGGACCAAACCCTCTTCTGTCCCGTGTCTGGCCACAGAGAGCAGAGGAACAACCACTCACCTCCCAGTGATGCTCAACAAACCCAAAAAATCACCAGGCTTTCCAGGCAGCAGGGAGTTAATGTGGAGTACCTGCCTGAGAAAGGAAGATTAAATCCACCCAAAAATGTCCTAGTCTGGCAAGAATTGCAGCACCACTTCTGTGGATGTGAATGCTTAAATAAAGCATGAGTGGAGCTCATGCTCAGCCCGTGCTCCTGCTCCTCAGCCAGTCTGCTCCCCTCTTATCCCAGTTAGAAATGTCCCTGCTTGTTTGGATGCTTTTGGATGTGTGTTGCTGCAAGAGCTGACACTTCCTTGGGGAAAAAATGTCAGCAGTGATTAGAGCTGCCAGCTGGAAGGGGAGCTGGATTGGCACTGGCCAAACTGGGGATAGTCCAACGTGTCCATCCACACATAACCTTCCAGTTAACAAAACTGGGCACTTGACTTGCCCTTTTTACGTGGTGGTGCAGCAGCTGTGAAGTAAATACTCAGGGAGAAATGTATCCAAAATTTCTCTCTGAGTGTGTTGGATGAGTGTGAAAATTTACTGCCATTAAGGCTGACCTTCTTTCTCTCTCTCTTTTGTTCTTTAGTTTTCTACTAGTGTTCTCCTGCCTGGTGCTGTCCGTCTTTTCAACCATTGATGAGTACCAGAACAGCTCAGAAGGGGCCCTTTACATCCTGGTAAGTGGGGGCTGACAGTGAGGTATTAGAATAAAGTCAAAACCACACAAACCCCTGAGACTGGGGATGTTTGAGGCAAGAATCTAAGCTGTCCCTTGTGAGAAGGGGATCGCTCAGGCCTGTGGGTCAGAAATGGGGAAAAATTTAAAAAAAACCTCGGACTGCTGGATTCACCTGTCTGCTCTCCTTTTGTCTGTTTTCCTCTTCCCCATTCCTGCCCGATATCAAATCAAAAGGTACTACAGACTAAATAGGGCTTGACACTAGTGAGAAAGGTGAGATGAGATCTCAGAGGGAAGGGAGCATGCATGGGATATTCAGGTAGAGATGAAAAGAGCCCATGTGGCATCAAGGGATGGAGGATCTGCACCATGCCTGCACCAATTCTCCCAGCACACACAGGCAACTAGGCCAGTTTTCTAGGGAAAAAGCTGAAATCCCCTTTTGTCATCCTCTTCTTATTCCTATTCAGTGATTCCCATCTCTGCTCTTCCCTCAGCATTAACTGAGCTGAGTCCTGAGACTGTGGTAGGGAGACAAGCAGGTGTTCATCAGTCCTGTGATGGGGGAACAAGCACAATGTGAGGAGGTGTAAAACTCCAGTTCATGACTACAACGTGCAGCACCTCTCACCACCCTGGGGAGGGGATGCACGGAACAGAGATCTGATGAACTCTCAAGCCTGGGCTCTCTGCTGAGCAGTGCAGACAGCTCAGTGATGTCTTTCCTGGGGTGTGCTTTTCTGAGCATGCTCTCCATCACCCTTTTCCCCCTCTAATGGCGCTGATGTCTCCCCAGGAAATCGTCACCATCGTGGTGTTTGGGGTGGAATACTTTGTGCGGATCTGGGCTGCCGGCTGCTGCTGCCGATACCGGGGATGGAGGGGACGCTTGAAATTTGCCCGCAAACCTTTCTGTGTCATCGGTAAGAGCTCCTGCAGGAGATTTCCCAGTCCAGGATGGCCATTCCAAGCACTTCCATGCATGGTGCTCCAGTGTCTTGCATGTATTTTGAGGGTTAAATTTTATCTGTTTCATGGTCACCTTGAGAAAGAAAAAAAAAACCCCAAAGGCAGAAGCCCTAATCCATAGCTGTGCTCTTTAGTATTCATCCCAGGGCTCTCCCTGTTTTCTGCTGGCCTGGGAGCCACCCCAGTGCCCTGCATACCTGAGGCATCACTGACAGCTTTAGAAACAGGGTTTAGCCAGGAGAAGCTGAGCACAGAAACTGGAATCCTTCAATCTGCATCCAGCCTCCACACCAAATTGTTCCCAGGTCATCGAAACTCCATGGTTCGCTTTGCCTTCCCTGGTGCTGATGAGCTGCCTCACAAGGGAGCTGTGAGACTTAATTAATTATTGTTTGTAAAGCACTCAGCGAGTCTCCTGTGAGAGGGGCCATCTGGGCATAGCAGTGATATTTTCTGGGATTAGAAATGGACAGAGTGGCTGTGCGCTATGGAGATCGGCTTTGACTGTCCAGGAGCTGGCAATGGTCATATGCAGGACTTCTGTTTATTCTACAGAAAAACATTCCTATAAAATTTGCGTAGCAAATCAGGCAAGAGGGAGGTTTATGGTGTCTTTGATGTGTATTCAGCAAGACGTTTTTTCTTGTCCTAAAGCACCTTAGGATAACTGTGGAGGATGCATAGATTTTCTTTCCCAGTTTAGATGGGGGAATTCCCTGCTCTGTGTAACAGGCAGCTATGACTGATAAAAGAAGGGGCTTTTGGCAAGAATTTAATCCAATATTAACACTGAATCAGATCAAAATTCAGGCTTTGCAGCATTTCACCCATTTTGTATGGGAATGGTGAGCATGGAGAAGGAAAGCAGGATGTTTCCACAAGGTGTGCCGTGTCCCTTTCATCCAGTTTCAGATTAGTGCTATGTCCTTCCAGCACAGGACACAAGTGTGGGAGATGTGTCACACACAGCCCAAGGCAATGGCAATGCCATTCTCTCCTGGTTTGGAGGACAGGTGTCTGCTAAGAAAGGCAGGAACCTCTCTCTGAAATGGAGAATATAAACCCAACTCCCTTTAAATTATTATAATTTTGAAATCAAGGGGCTCTCAGGCAAAGATATGGGAGTTAGGAAAAACAGTTCTTTACTAAGAAATTTGCAGTAGAAATACAATACTACAAAGAAACAAACCCCAAACACTGACAAAGTCAGAATACAACCTGACAGCCGTCAGTCAGTCAGGGTGTTGGCAGCAGTGCCATTCAATGGTGGCTGCATCCTCCTGCAGTGACAGATGTGCTTCAGTTGGAGCAGTGCTCCTGTAGAAGATGCAGTTTCCCTCCAAAGATGCAGTGGTGATGTGGAGAAGTCCAGTTTTCCTCTGGAGTCCAGGGGAAAAAGGGCTGCCTTAGTGTCCCAAAACCTCTGTTTTTATCTTGGTAAGAAATGTTGGGCTCTTCCCCCTGACTGGAGCAACTTCCAATGGGATGAAGTAATTTTATCAGTCCCACAGTGGGACTCAATGGCCATTAGCAGAAGATAACTCCTGGCAAGAAGGATGGATTGTGAAAAGATAAAGAACACTGCCCCACCTGGTTTCAATGGATGGCCCATTAGCAGAATATCTCCCATGGAAATCAAGATCACTGCCCCCACGCTCAAGAGATGGTGATAGAATAGATACCTTTGATCACATCCTGTACTGTAACTCAAGACACATTCCCTTCTGTGGTGATCTGACAGTGTTTCCTCACCTTTCCCTGCCCTGTTTACCACAGACATCATGGTGCTGATCGCATCCATCGCCGTGCTGGCAGCGGGCTCCCAAGGGAACGTCTTTGCCACCTCGGCACTGCGGAGTTTGCGGTTCCTGCAGATCCTGCGCATGATCCGCATGGACCGGCGCGGCGGCACCTGGAAGCTCCTGGGCTCCGTGGTCTACGCACACAGCAAGGTGAGCAAGGCCCAGGCAAGCACGGGGAGCTGCTCTTGGTGCTCTCCCCACCAGAGACACTGCTTTGGTTCAGCTCTCCATCCCAAAGTTCTTCCTGGCTAGGGACTTTGGAAGGACACCGTAGGTAACACAAGGGAGCAGCACAGTCAGAGGCACAAGGGCTGATGGAGTGTTCCACCAGTCAGGAAGGGAAAGGAGAGAGAGATTCCAGCCATGAAACCAGTCCCTGGTGTAAGAGGATCACTTTGGGAAGAGTTTGTTGATAACTTTTTGTTTCCTGATGCTGTATTTATGATTTTAATATTTCCCCTGCTTCCTTCACTTTCTTTTTCCCAGAGAAGCTTAGCCAGCACTGTGTAAACATTGTAGGAAATTTTTGGATCTCTTTTGTCTACTCTTGCACTAAACTAATCCAAAAATATTCACTCCTGTGAATTCTGAATTAAAATTTTCTTGCAACTGGGGGACGGTCCATCCAGACCCTTATTTTACCGGTCCTTTAGTGGATTGGACCTGCCCTAAGTAGAGTCTCCAGAGATCTGGAGGTTCTTATTTCAGTTTCAACTCCACTTCCCTCTGTGAACTGGGGGAATATCAGAGTTTTTAAAGTCTCAGTTCCAGTTCTTGCAATAATGGAGCTCTTAACACTCCTCCTTTTTCTGTGTCTGTTTGATTTGGTCCTCAGGCCTGGCAGAGCCAGGTCCCATCTCCAAAAGTGCCATCACTGATCTCCAGCCAAAGCCCCAAAACTTAAACAAGTGCAGGGAAAGTTCAGATCCAGCAGCATTTAGAAACTCAGCGTTTGGGGATGCGCACCAGGACTGCAATTATTCTCTTCTTTCTTTTAATGATCTCTCAGGAGCTGATTACTGCCTGGTATATTGGCTTCCTGTGCCTCATCCTGGCCTCTTTCCTGGTGTACTTGGCCGAGAAGGGAGAAAATGAGCACTTTGATACATACGCAGATGCACTCTGGTGGGGTCTGGTAAGTGATTTCCATAGAGCAGCTGCTGGTTATTAAAATAAAATGTCCATTAACCCTCCATCTTCTATCACTTACGTGAGGTATCGACTTGGTGCTTAGTTAACATTTGTATTAAATGGCTTCAGGCTGTTCCATTTAGCTCTTTTTCTTACATAAACCTCACAGAAATTGGTAGGGGATCGCATTTCTGAATTAGCTGGAGCTGCAGGGGAACTGAGAACTCCTGTTCTCCCAGTTGTGGGATTGAGCTCTGTCGTGACAGAGGCAGGTTCAGAGAGCGATCCCACAGCACGGGGTGCTTTGATCATTGTTTTGACAACTATTGCTGCCCTTTAATTATTGAAATTGCACTTGGGCTAAGCGCTGTTGAGCACGCTGGAATAAATTTCATAAAATTAATAGGGCCTAAGTAGCAGAAAGACTCCAGTGGGGCGAGCACTCCCTGTCACATTTCTGCTGAAAGGGCAATACTTGTGGTTTTCTGTGCGTGTGCATGTGAATTATTGGATTACCCCATTAACAAAGAGAGAATTAATGACGTCCTAATCTTCTTGTGTTATTGTTCTTCTGCTCCATCACTGGTTTGGCCTTGATTACAAAGCATGTAATGAAAATCCCCAATCTGATCAAATCCCAATAACAGGCTTGGGGAGGAATCGGCTGATCAAGCAGCTCCTCCATTCCAACAAAGGGAAAGAGGCAGTGAATTGCTTTTCAAGCCCCTTAGTTAGGATAGAAAAATAAAAACAAAGCCCAATTTGACATAACAAGAAAATAAACAACGAGGAAAAAGTGACAGCCCAGATTAGAGCTCAGTCTGGGGAGAACACGGGCAGATTTATCCCTTCTGCTTCTGAGACTGTTTTGCCACTGAGAAGTTCAGAAAAAAATGAGCTTCATTAAAATAAACAGTTTTTGTCAGAGTCCAGCTCGTGGATCCAATATGGGCAGACATTGAGAGATGGGATAAATCAAATTTCAGGTTTAGAAGCTCATCCCTTGGTTGATCTTAGCATATCCAACACTTGTTGTTGTCTATAGAATTGCAAAAATATTGTAAACCAGCTTTGCAGTGATTATGGAGAGAGCCTTGCTCTGGCTCTGTGTGTCAGTAAGGATTAGCACATTGATGCATTTTTTAACCACTTGGTCAAAATAGCATCTAATTGATAAGGCTTTTAGTGGGTCCAATTAAACAGTGCTTTGGGATCCTGGTTCCATTTGTGTTAAAGTGATTTTTTATTCTAAATGGAATGCATGTTTCCAGTGCCACATCAGCATGGTGTCAGCTCCCATCCCTGGGGCCAGCTCTGTCCATGGAGGCTGTGTGACAGGGACAGCTTTGGGATCAGAAGTCTCAAAGATGTTTCTAATCACACCATCCCTCTCTGCCTTGCCATTCCCAGGCTCTCCAAATCCTCTCGGAAGCCTTGGGGGAATAGCCAGCATTTCCCACTGGTGATGTCCATGAGCTGAAGTAGGAAAAAGAGCAGTTTGCAGTTTGAAATTCAGGGAACTCTGTCTCCAACAAATCTCTCAGGTCCTTCCCCAAAATACCGACGGCAGCTTGCCAGCTCTCTCTTGGTGCATTGCAATAACACAAAACTAAATGAGGTGCTGTGAAGGAGCCATAATTCATCCTCTCAGCCTTACAGGCTGTTTTTAAATAGAGGAGTGGAGATCTTCCCAGCTGATGGGAAGACTGGGAATAAACAGCAGCAGGTCTTTGTGCATGCAAGCAGCTTTCCTGAGCTGCTGAAAGGGACTTTGGGGGAACGGTGCCGGCTCGCTTCCCCAGCCGAAGGCACAGCCCCTGCTGGGGGAGGCTCTGAGCTCCACCAGCCTCTGCACCAGATGGCAGCTCTCTCTCTGTGACAGCAAAAGGCACCAAAACGCTCCCAACTGGTGTGAAACCTGCACATGAGCAGGGTGGGTGTCAGGGTGTCTCTGCCTCCCGTGGAGCTGCCCATCCCTGCTGGTCCCCAGGTCCCTGAGCCTCCCGGCTCCTCCATGTGCCACTGGCTGTTGTGTGAGTTTTGGCTGCATTGTTTCAGTTTTAAGCTGTCTGACCAAGGGCTGGGCACTGATCTCTCTCTGCAGATCACTCTCACCACCATTGGCTACGGGGACAAGTATCCCCAGACCTGGAACGGGCGGCTGCTGGCGGCGACCTTCACGCTCATCGGTGTCTCCTTCTTTGCCCTTCCTGCCGTAAGTCAGGGGCTGAGCTCACCTGGGCCTTGTCCCCAGCCCCTGGAGCTGGTGGCACTCTAACATCTTCAGTGTGATGCACTCAGAGACCTGACTGGGAGGCTCTATAGCTCAAAAAATGAGGGAGGAAAAGGGAGAGCCTGTTTGAGTATGCCCAACTTGGGCATCATGTGCATGAGCAAATGGGATGGGAACTTTCAGTTTGGCTCTGCACAAATATTTATGAAGCAATAAAAAGCATTTTTTTTCTCCAGACGGCTGTTCCTTGGGGTAATTAATGGCTTTAAGATGAAAGAGGGTAGATTTAGATTGGATATTAGGGAGAAATACTTTCCTGTGAGAGTGGTGAGACACTGGCACAGGCTGCCCAGAGAAGCTGGGGCTGCCCCATCAAGGCCAGGCTGGACTGGGCTTGGAGCAACCTGATTAGTGGAAGGTGTCCCTGCCATGGGGCAGAATGAGGTGTGTTTTAAGGTCCCTTTGAACCCAAACCAGTCTGTTATTCTGCAATTACACCATTTCAGCAAATTCCCCCTGTCCCTTTGGCAGTGCATTTCAATGTGTGGCAGGATCTGGATTCCTGTGGGGATAATCTGCTGACTGCCAGCGTGCCGGGGATCTTTTGTATTTTATCAGTTGGCTGGAGGTAGTTTGGGAAAATTTGCAATTCCAGTGAGTGCCAGCAAAGTCTGCTGCCCCTTGGAGAGTGTCAGCCATAACTGCTGGGGTGGAGGCTCCTTCCTTCCTCTACGTTGGAATCAAAAAATGAGCTGGGAAAAAAACTTTGCAGGGAAAGCTAGCCACAATTTTAAAGTGGAAGCTTAACTAAACCCCTGCTAGCAGCAAATTGTTGTTCTCTTCCCCAGGGCATCTTGGGTTCGGGGTTTGCTCTGAAGGTGCAGGAGCAGCATCGACAAAAACACTTTGAGAAGAGGCGAAACCCAGCAGCGGGGCTGATCCAGGTGAGGGACACGTCCAAGGAGCCTTGTGGTTACATCATCCTGGTTTTAGGGGCTTCACAGACTTTTAGAAGTTGGGGAGGAGACAAATGGGGCCATGTAAGGTGTGAGACAGAAGCTGGTGAGTGGTTTTGTCTGGGAATAAATGCCAGGAAATCAACCATGGGAAAACAGCATATGTGGTTGGGAATCTAGAGAGAAGAGGGATGGAATTCAGCAAGCAGCCAGCTCAGCAAGACAAATGCATTAGGACAGTCTGTTTTCACCCCTTTTTCCTCCCCAAAGAGAATATTTATCCTGATATAATGGTACAGCTGGGAGCATTTTCTTCACGAGAACAGATGTCCATGCAGAAGGCTTGCCTTGGTGTGCATCTTGGAGAAATGAAATTAGTCATTTTACATTCCCCTGCTCCTCTCTCTCCACATTTTTCACTTCTTAATGGGCAACAGCACCCATCCTGACCTCAGCCTGGCAGTGAATCCTTGGGACCCACAGCCTTTTTTTGCTGGTCAGGAGTGTCAAGTTTGTCACTTAGCAGATCAAGAGGGCAGAACGCTGGATCCATCCCATAGGACTTGGTGCCGAGGTTTATAAACCCAGGGGTGGTTCTGGCCATGCCTGGCTGCACAATCCCACTGGGTTTTCTCCTGCACAGGCGGCCTGGAGATTTTATGCCACCAACCTGTCCCGGACAGACCTGCACTCCACCTGGCAGTACTACGAGCGCACCGTCACCGTCCCCATGTACAGGTACCTCCTCCTCCAGCTTCCTCCTCCACTGCCTTCCTCCTGATGCCACTGTCTCCATAGTTATTTGGATATATAATTTTGCTTATTTATTTACTTTTTTTTCTGTTAAAAAGTTGATTTCGAGCTCCTAAGGGCTGGTATATGCTTTTTATTTTGGAGTTATTTTTGCTTTGTATTTTTTTCATTGTTTTCTTTTTGACTTGATTTTAATTTCCCTGTTGCTTTATGTTTTGGTTTTTTTTTTCTTCCCATGTGTGTGTACATTCTTTTCTTTTCACTTTTTTTGCTCCATGCCTGCGCGTAGTTGCATTGTGTTGTGACAGTTGCCGTGCCCAGGTGTGAAGATCTCCCTCCAAGCTGCCCTGGATCATAGGTAAACACCACCCTCACCCTACCTGCAGCTCCTTGTGCCCTCTCAGGCTCTCCTTGCTGGTCCAACTGGTCTCTAATGGTCCTTCTGCCTTTCAGAAAACTTCTCTCCCACCCTTGACCAGCCTGGCACTCTCCCAGGTGCATTTTCCCTGGGTCCTCCTTTCCTTTCTTTTCCTTTTTTATCTCGAAGAGGAGGAAAACTCGGGATTCAGGCAGCGTTTTCCCATTTCTTGGATCTCATTTATCCATCCTAGGGTGTTGACACAAGCAGGGAATGATGTTGGAACTGTGATGAATGAGGCTGCTTAACACCAGAGTGTTTGAGCAGCACCCACCTGCCTTGCTCTACCTGCAGTAAAACCAGGCAGGATTTTAGGGTGAAAATTTACAGCCTCCTGGGATTTGGAGCTTCATAGAGCTAGGGACAAAGTCCCCTGCCATGCCCCCCTGCCCCCCAGGACATGGGGAAGCACTGTGTCCTTCATGTCCCCTTTGGGCTGGTGGCTTCCTCAGAAGTTAAATGCACAATGTTCTATTCATTTTCACCCCACACCTCCCTGTATCCTGGGCAGGGCCATGTGCCCCTTCCTGGAGTATTTTTAGAGGCCATCCATGACTCTCTGGGTTTGTAGAATGGTTTGATATGTTTGTGAGATATTCCTGTAGCTCTGTGGGTTTTTTTGGGTGTGATGGGGCTCCCTGTGCCCCGTCTCCCTGCACCCATACAGGGCTGTGCCATTGCAGGAATAATCCCTTCCTGTTTCCCCATATTACTGGTGCCTTCTAGCCCTCAGGCAGACAACCTGGATGTATTTCCTGGGGTAAGCTTTAGCCTGGATTTCAAACACAGCAGCCAGCCTCTTAACCCATCATAAAAACCTGTTGGAAGTCCCATTGTTGTGGTCAGTAAGTTCTCATTGGATTCATTCCCAGTGTGTGTTTGATTGGTTGCTTTTTCCCTGGAAATTTATGAAATTACTTGAAGATTTTTTCTAAAAAACCCAAAACAGCAGCAACAACCCAACAGAACAGAACAAATCTGTTTTCCAATAGCATTAAACCCACCCATTGAAACTCTCCCTCCCAGTACCTGACCCTTGTCTGTACCCTTGCAGCACTGCCTGGGATCAGCTACTGGAGAGGATGAGGATGGAGCTTGGCCCAAAATCCACTGCAAAATGCAGGCACTCAGGGCTTCTTTTCAGTGGACTTTGCCAGATTTTACTGCTCTTTGAAATACTGAAGTTACCATGCAGCCAGCCATGCAGTGACACCCTTTTGATTACCTGTTACACAACCCCCTTGTTAAAACCTGTATTTCCACAGAACTAATATGCAGGAAAAAATCTGAGCTAAAGATCTCCAGAAAAAAGGCTAAATAGAAACTCTGGGAAGGAGAAAGAGAGAAAAAATGTAGTTTGAAGAGCCTGCTTATCTTGAGCAAAAAGCCAGGGCAGATTTGTAGCAGGGTTTTGCTGGCTGCTGCTGTGGGTGCTGCTCAGCCCCACACAGCAGTGGCACCCTGGGCTTCCTCACAAATGGATTTCTCTGGGCTCTCAGCTTCTCCCTTAAATCCCAGCTCCTGACTGTGCACTGATCAAGTGAACCTCACCTGGACAAGTGAGCTGTGGGTGCACCAATGAATTCAGCCCTCAGTGAAATTGCTATTTTTTACCAAAAAAGCAGTGAACTCCTCTGACTGTATTTTGAATCCTGTCAAATACATTAAGTGGATTTTTTTTTATTTTTAAAGGGAGTAACTGTATGTGCTGGCTGCAGCTTGCATCACTCACACTGACCATCCCTCCTTGCCTCCCCACTTCCCCAAGCCAGCTGGCAGGCACTGGCAGCCCTGTGCCCCCTGAGGCACCTGCTGGCAGGTGGCTGCCATGCACAGTGTGGTTTGGAAGTGGGCTAGAGGAACACAAAATCCCCCTCTGTGGTGGCCAGGAATGATCTGCAGTCACCACTACCTCAGCATCCTTTCTGCTCGACACTGAGCTGCTTTTCCTCATGGCAGGAGCTTGTGCCTTTAGCTCATCTCTCTTCCCAAGGCATCTCTGGAAAGGCTTGGCTGCTTGATATGAGAAAATGTTAACACATGGCTTGGAGGAGCTCACATGGCTCCAGAGCATCACTCCAGTCACTGCAGTGGAGCTACTCTGATTTGTCTGGGGGAAAATGTGGTGGCCTCTGAGAGAATCCCAGATTTCGCCTTTAAATCCAAAATGTCGCAGAACCAAATTCTGAAATATGCACGAGACTCCTGGGTGGTGATGTATGAATAGGCTTGGTGCACCCAGACATCACAAATAACCTGTTCTGCATCAGCCACTGGATTTACTGGTAAAAAATCTGTTCTTATTGTCACTCATGAGAGCAGGGTCTTGATGTGAACTACTGTCATACATTAGTCTTCACTAAAAAATCCAGACCCATGGGCACATCCTGCCCACTCAGCAGCCCAGCCCGGGGAGCTAGTGGGGCTGAGGGCTGTGATGTCCCATGGAGGGTCTCTGGGAGGCCTCCACACTTTCCCTGCCCCGTGGTGCCCGTTTGCAAGGTGCCAGCTGCCTGTCCCCGAGGGTGGCACGGGCGTGCCCTGGCTCCCGAGCCAGCCACAGTGGGAGCCCAGCTCCTGTGCCCACCTGTGAGCCTGGCCACAGCATCTGCTCCCGGGGACACACTTCGTTCATATGCTAATTTTCTTTATTCTGTTTCTTTCCCCCTCTCCTCCACCCCAACTTCCCCCCCTGTTTTTCTTTCTCTTGCCCCTTTGGTTTTCTTTGGTGAAAACACTTGAAAAGCACGCAAACGCAAACGTATGGTGCCTCCAGGTATGAAGTGCATGTGACTCTGAAAGTGTGTGTCATGTCACTCCTTGTTCTTCATTTGGGACTGTAACGTGCAAAGCCTTGAATTAAAAAAACAAAACAAAACAAAAAAACAAAAAACCCAGAAAAAACCTTTGAAGATGAGTTTTTTCCAAGGAATGAGTGAAAGCCCTCTGCTGCTACAGACTAACCCCCTGCACCTCCATGTACATTTGAGCTATTGGTACACACAAATGTTGGGAAACTGCCAAAATGATGATGTAAGGAAGGAGAATGGGAGTGTGCTTGATAAGCTTGCTTTGTTAAGGATGATTTCTTGATGGTCTTTCCAACCTCCCCCGATCCATGCAATGCCTAACAAGAAGACATCCCCATTCATCTTTCATTTCCCTCTGCCCTCGCTCCTGTGTGTTCCCCCTCTCCAGCCCTCTCCTCCCATCCTTCACTGTGTCATTTATCTGCCTCTGGGCTGCAGCAGTTGTGCCCACCTGGTAATGCTGGCTTTGAGTGTGGTGGCACCACAGGGCACATCAGTGTAGCACAGAATAAAACCTTCAGAGCAGCTGTGCCTGCTTTTGATAAAAACCTGGAGGAGAGAAACACCTGGGATGCTAAACTGATATGATCATTAATTTCTTTGAGTAATCCAATCTGATTTTTTGGTGAAAGAATTCTTCATCTCAGCAGGACTTTTCCATTTCAGTTTTTAGTTCCAAGACCCACCTAGAGCCAAGCAGTTATTAGCCACAGTTATTCAATCTGGGACTTAACCTTTTGGGATCAATTGAAATGCTAAGTCCCGGATATGACTGTGTAAGATTTATGATAAATAATATTATCTCAGGTTCTGCAGAAAGGAGTAGATTTGCAAATCACAGGCATATTTTATGTGAGATGGGTATCTGAAGGTGTAGTCAAGTTAATATTTTAAGAAGGGGAATAAAGGACTTGCATTTCAAGACTGCAGGCCAAGCTCTGTTCTTAGAGCAGTTTAAATCCTCACTAGATGCAATAATGCCACTAGAGCTGATGTGATTTAGTGTCTGATTTGGAAACCCAGTTCCAGTTTTCACAGATGCAAGTTTTACAGCCTTAGTAAATCACACTTACTGTTCTGTGTGCTTAATTTATAGCAAATTGCATCAATGAACTGCAAGTATAATATCAAGAATATATTTTCCTGTTGTGCTGAACAGTAGCCTGTTTTGAGAATCAGACATTTTTCTACTACTGGGAGAGGAATAAGAATGTGCCACTTCGGTTCCATTTGTTGTAATGAAGTATTTTATCAGCTTCATAAATGTTCTCAGTCATGAAAAATAGCTTCAGCTGCAGACATAAAGTCATGGTTGGGGGAAAAAATTGGCTGCTCATAGGCTCATTTAGGTTCCCATTCCAGCACCCATGTCCTTGTCACCATCTCCTTAACTGTTCATCCTGGGACTGTTCCAAAAAATCATCGTGGCGTCCGTGTGCGTGCCGTGGTGTGTCTGTGTAGCTCCCTCCGTGTCGTGTGCTGCTTCCCTCCTCGTGCTGTGGGGTTCTGGTGGTGTCCTGGCCCGAGGCATGACCTCCCTCCTGTCCCCTAATGCTTGAGAAGTGACCTGTGCTCCCAGGAGCAGCGCAGCCGCTTTCCCTGTGGGTGTGGGAGCCGGCGCCCCGAGTCTGTGCTGGACTGGGAGGGAGGTGGAGGCGGCTGGGGGGACTGCAGCAGCTCCCAGGTGTTGTTGTGGTGGGTGGCATGAGCTGTGTGTGTCCTGTGGTGTGCAGATCCCTCAGCCAGCTCCCCCCTAACCGGAACGCGCTTCCCTCGCTAACCATGACACCGGACCAGGAGCAGAGAGAGAAAACGTGAGAGCCCCAGCCAGAGCTCCTTCTGCGCCTGGCATGGTGGCACCTGATCCCCTGGGCACACACCAGGGCAGGCTGGGCATCCAGCATTCCACAGCAAAGCTCAGTTCTAGAGCTGTGCAGAGTTCTGCCTTTTTTGGTTTTTAAGGTTCTGGAGAAATGATGTGGTGCAGGAGCTGTTCCCCAAGCTGCTCCTGCAGTGACACCTTAGACTGAGCACTTAGTCGAGATTAAATTTCAGTCTAGTATGTCAGGTGTAAGTTTTCACCCATTTTTAATAATAATTATTTCAGTAAAATACTAGTTATTTCCACCTCATGTGTGCCAGGCCCGTGAACCAACCCCAGAAATGGTGAATTTCTGAGTTTGTTGTGTGTCTGTACTTCCTCATGGAAGCATCTGTGGTGGCCCAAGAGGTGGCCACCTCCAGCACACTGCAGACCATGGGTGAAGCTCCCTTTGGAATCCTGAATCTTCCAGTCTTGTGAGCTAATGAGCTCCTCAGCTGAGACTTGCACCAGTGAGAGCCCTGGATTTGCAATCCCAGCTGGAGAAAGCGGGGCAGTTGTCCTGTGCTCTGCTGGGAATGGCCCTCCCTGAGGAGTTAATTCCCCACAGAAGAGTTGTGCACCCTTCATTACCTGCTGAGCACACCCTGAGCTGGGATTCTTGCTCCACCTGTCCCAGCCTGGAGTGCACCTCCAAACCCCACGGTGGGTGTGAAGGGAGGGGAGAGCCCAGCACCCCTGCCCAGCTCCACTGCATCAAGGTCAGCTCCTTCCTGATGTCTGGAATGAAGAGGATCATTAATTCAGCAGATCAGGATGTGCTTTTCTCTGGATGGAAGCGACTGGGGAGCCGAGCCAAAATTTTTCAGGCCTATTTTTATTCTTTTCTCCATACTTAGAATTGGAAAATTTTCTGATTGCCTCAATCTTGTGAACACAAAATCTCTGCTGAGCCACTGTAGTTTTGAGGATAAGTTTTGTGCCTGCAGAGAAGAGGCTTTTCCAGTTGAGTTGGGTTTTTTTTTCAATTAAAGTGTGAAACTATTGGTCTCATCATGGCTGAAAAAATGTGAGCATGAATATCTCTCCCTTAATTTTATTAGAAGCCTCATTTCTTACAATCTCCCCCTGATTCCCCCAGCCTATGTTTCTCTTGGTTGAAAACCTGGCTGGGAATATCAATATTAAATGAATATCCATATTTATGGAGCAAGCTCAGGGTCTCAGGGAAGAGCCCAAAAATGGATGTGGAGCTAATTCCGTGGCTTTTAGGCACAAAAGCAGGATAGGCCACAGGATGTTTGTTCACTGGATTTCAAGATTCTTACCAAGATTCCCACTGTCAGATTTTTGTTCTTTTACTGAGAAGGGAAGGAAGTCCTGTGGTTTCTGGAAGGCAGTTACACAAAATTTTGTCTCATTTTGAGGCAAAACCTGACACGGAGAGTAGGGAATTTGTTAAACTTGACCCCAGAGCACACTGCTGTTTCTCCTGGGATGCTCCCAACCTGAGATCCTTGTTTTCTCTGCTCCACAAGCTGCTCCTTCCTATGCCTTCCCACATTCCCATGAGCAGCAGGGTTGAGTTTTCCTATTTTTCCCCAAAGCTGGAGCCTCTCTCCATTTAACAATGCCAACCTGCCAGACTCCAGCTCTGCCAGAACTCCACCGGGCTGCCCAGGACCCCTGGCAGCTGCTTGCTTTTGGGGAGGTTCAAAATCCAGTGGTGCAGACAAGTTTCTCTCTCTCTCTTGCTGTCACTCTCTCTCTCTTACCCCACGCTCTGCCTTAGGACACTGTTGGAAGTAGCAGTAAAAACCCCTCTCCATCCTTCCTGAGCTGTCCCCAGCTGCAGTTGGTGGCACAAAGCTGGTTCTGGTTGAAAGGATGGGGCAGCAGGGGAAGTTGCCGAGACAGGAGGCTCTGCAATCAGCTCTGTCTGGATATTAATGCTCTTTGTTTTCTCCCTCTAGACTCATCCCTCCTCTGAACCAACTGGAGCTCCTGAGGAACCTGAAGAGCAAGTCGGGACTGACATTCAGGTTAGCAGCAGAGTTAAGAGAGTTTGGAACGCACACACTTTGCAATATTTTCCTTTTTCTCCTTTTTTCCTTCCTGCCTTTTGCATATGGACATCCTTGAAGATGAAAGAGGTTTGACAGCTGGTCCCACATGGGTCACTCAGTGACCTCCTCCCTGCCCTTCTCCTGTGCTCTACATGAATTCCTTCAGCCTAACTTGGCTCTGGATTAATGTCATGGTACTTGACTGACAACTCAAAGTCATATTCTCAAAGGGGCTGATGGAGGTTGTCATCCCAGTTTTGCTCTGACCTTTCTGCTCCTCACCACACTCAGAGGACACTCGAGCCCAGGATGTGTTAATTCATTCTCTGTTCCCTCCAGTGACAGCAGACAAGGTTGCAGCAGTGAGATATTTTTGCTAAATTGGCTGTGGCAAGGTTTACAAGAATCCCCCAGGAGGGTGGGAGTCCTGCACCTTCACCCTCGGCTTGGGTGGGGTAATTCTTGGGGTTTTTGGTAATTCTTGGGGTTTTTGAGTGGTCAGTGCTGCCCTGTTGGTGAATGGGGAGTGTGCAGATCCTGAGAGGGATGCAGAGGTGCCAGTGGGCATTGGGGCCATGGGAGGTCTGGGATGGGGTCTGCCCTGGGCTGTGTGCCTCATAAAGAATGCACCCCTGGGTCAGCCTGAACATTTAAAAATGTGAATATTTGAGCTAGTGACTGAGGCTGGGCTTCCAAACTTTTCTGAGATGAGCGGAGTGGGGAAAAGAGATTTTTATGAGTCTCTCCAGGCTGCTGCCTTTAGCTGAGGGAGAGGGGCTGGGCTCTGTGCAGGTCTCAGTGGTCACTGCTCAGCAGTGGCAGGGCCAGGGCTGGTGCAGCATCTCACTCACAGGGCACCTGTGTTAGGGGAGGCAGAGCTGTATCTGCTGAGAAACACGGTCTGCTCCTCTCTGGGGGCTGCAGGGGCAGGGCTGGTGCAGGCCCCCACTAAACACCATTCCCCAGAGCAGGAGCTGTGAATCAGAGCAGCTGAAGGCAGAGCAGGTTTTCCTCGTTGCTGAAGGGAAATGCCACCACAATGCCTGGTCGGTGGAGGTGAGGGGTGTTTTTCAATGTGGCCTCAGCATGGCTTGCAGCGTCCTGGCTGCTCTTTTGTGGGCATTCAGCTCACTTTGTCCTTAATGATTTTTCAGGGCAGTCCAGTTTCGGATCTCAATATGAAACTGCAAACACAGATTGTGGTGTCCCACTCCCTCCATGTCACCTTTGCCAACTGCTTTGGTAAAGTAGCTGCCAAAGGCTCTGGAGGCATAAACCCAAGCTGAGGTGTCAGGATGCCAGGGCAGGAGTCCATGCTCCTTCCCACCCATGTCCAATCCCAGCACCTGGCATGAATCTGTGCATTTGGAGATCTGACATGAGCTCTGTCCCAATGGCCAGGGAGGAAAAGCGAATGCGCCAAGGTCATGGGAGCCACTCAAACCCTTCTCCATGTGCAGAAACATGAGGGCAGTGCATTTCCAAAGGAAGGGGGCCGCTCTCTGAGCCCACAGAAGTCCTCCTGTGCTCACACAAATCACACGACCCTCAGGTGTCTCGGTGGTGCGTAGGCACAGGGATGGGTTGGGGTGAAATCTTCAGCCCTGTGCGTTGTATGTGTCTTCTCTGAGGTTGTGTGAGTCTCCAGTGATCTTCTGTCCAGGCCAGAAACTCCAGGAATTAAGTGCTCCTTTCCCTTTCTTCTGTCCACAACTTCCACTTAGCTGTATTGTTTGGTATTGTCGTTTCGTTATGTTTTAACAGTGAAGCAGCAACATCTTTTGCCACCTGACACCATGCTAATGTACTATTGCTTCTGTTTAAAGGAAAGAGCAGCAGCCTGAACCATCGCCAAGGTCTGTATCACTGCCAACACGCCATCCCCATGCATTCCCTGTAGATTTCTGTGTGTGTGCGTGTGTGTACCATGTCGTGGCACCATCGAGGGAAGCATTCCTAGGTATTACCGTGCTTTTCCTGTGCTGTGCAGTCCGATGTATCTACGTGTATGCTGGACCTTAAATCATATCTTCCTTCCCTCCAGCCTGCCTCGGGCTGGAGCTGCAGGGTAGCGAGGCTGGGGGGGAATGGAGAGTGTGGCAGCACAGGCAGAGCTGGCAGACACTCACGGGGGGACAGCAGGGCTTTGGTTTACGCTTCTTTATTTTATTTCATTGCTGGGTTGTAGCTGAGTAACTCGGTGTAACGCAGGCTCCACACGTGCCCGGGGGCAGGTGAGGCTTTGCTGTGTCTCTGTCACCCGAGCTGGGCAGAGGGGACACCATGAAGCCACCGCCGCATCGCCACGGTGGCATCTTCTCCCAAGCTCCTCTCGCTGGCGTGGACCTGCTGCTCCGTGGGACACCCGAGGGCTCTCTGGCATGGCAGAGACACCCTTTGTCCACCCCACCCCGGGGGAGGAAGCACATTCCCTGCTCCATCTTCCCTCCACGCCTCGAGCCCACGGTGCAGAGCGTGCTCTGGCTCGTGGCGAGCACCTTCCAAGGGCAGCTGCAAATCTCACTCGTGGTGGAGCTTTTCTCACTTCACAACTCCCAGGGAGCCAACAGGGCTGGTGTTTGGGATACTTTTAGGACACTCTTCATCTACTTACAAGTATTTAATTCTGGGTTATTTTATTTTTTTTTTGTCCTATATTTTCCAGTTCTTTTAAAAAAATAATTCTGGAACTGAATCTCTATTTTTTTTCTTGGCTGATGAGACACAAAGTGATGATCAGTGGAGATCATCTGCTTGGCTTTCAGATCTTCCATCTCATTCCTCAAAACACAGCTTACAGCCTAAATTTTGTAAACAATGAATACATTTTTCAGAAGCACAGCTAGAGCCTAGCATTCTGCAGATGTACCTCTCTGCCATGCCTCTTAGATTATAAGAGGCCAGAAACTAATTTTTCTTTGGCATAAAAGCCAACCAAAGATATCTGGGTGATATAGTGCTGACTAAAGGGTGGAAAATTTCATCTTTCCTTCCTTCCTTCTCCCTCCCCGCCCTCCTTTTTTTTTTGTTTTTGGTCATTCATTTGAGCTTTTCTTTGCAAGAAGAACCTTTGTAGCACTCCATCTACTTTCCTGCCAAATAACCCAAATCTCCAAGATCATGTTTCAACTATCCAGATTTATTTATTTATTTATTTTTCTGCTTGAGGTCTTAAGTGTAGCTTGAGTGAATGCAGCCTCCACCCAGCATTATTAAAGCAGGGAGCATTACTTGGGAAGGGCTCTCTGGGAGCAGACCAAGGATGAAATGTTGGCAACCTGCCTGTGGCATCAGGAGGGTCAGAATTTCATCCCAGGGTCTGGCTGCTGTGCTGCCCTGCCTCAGTCAGTGATAAACTTTGGATGTATCAAAGGGTGAATCTACATTTCTTACAGTGCAATGGGATAAAATCAATTTTCAGCCCCATCTATTCCATAGCCAAGGAAGTCTGACAGTCCCTTGTAGGGAAACACCAGCCAGCATCCCTGCAATCACAAGAAATACTCTTATTTCTGAGTCACTACTTTATTTATAGTTTTTCAATCTTGGTCCTGTCTTGCAGGGTTCATATTTATTTATTTGAAACCTGAAGTTGTGTACAATATCTCTTTGTAGAGGTTGCAGGTTTTTCCCTGATCATTTTCTACTTTCTCAACCTTATGTCACAGAAAGAAGTAAAAATAGTCCTCCCCTGTCTTTTTTCAGAGTATTTTCTACTATTTATAGGTCCTTCATCAGAGTCATTTCCAAGTGCTGTTTCCTGCTCCTGTGGTGCATCTGTCTCTGGTGACACCGAAGGGTTTTGTTGCTAAACCCCAGCCCAAGGAGGGTTTAAGCTGAGGGTCTGCAGCTGCTGTCAGAGCTTTAGAGTTTATTCCAGAGCTTTAGAGTTTATTCCATATTGTTCTGTTCTGCTGCCATGGCAGCACCAAAGTGCCTTCTTTCTGTTCTGTTAGGAGAACACCAATTCTGCCTGTTCCCACTTTCCTTTTCCTTCCATCTGATAATGCCTTAGACCTCAGGAAGGAATTCTGCATTTGGGGGTGCCCAAATTGCCTGTTTTCCCCAGTAAAATGTTCTGGGTCTTTTACATTCACTTCCCAAATCTTCCACCCACTCGAAATTTCCAGCAGCCTCCCGGTGATGCTCAGTGTGTCATCCTGCCCTTAGAGAAGAGAACTCATCCTGTTTCTCTGCCCACCTGACAGTTAATCACCCACTTGCTGCTGATGCTTCACTGAGGAAGCTCCTGGGGATGAATTGTCTCTCTTAGCAGACCCCAGCTCCACACTTCCACTGCTTCAGCTGGGAAAGGATTTTCCACCTTGCATTTCCATCACTGTGAGGAAATAGTCCTACACCTGGAAGTGGCTGGATCTTCCTCCTGTTCTCCTGATGTGTAGGGAGTGGCTGATTTCCTGTATCCTTCTTTCCATAACCAACACACCACAAACTCCCTGCAGCAAATGGAACAGAAAGAGCTTTTTCACTATTTTTCACCTTATAATATTTCAGTTTAGAGAAGGGATGCTGGCACGGCACATGGGATTATGCCATGCAGGATAAACATTGTCCTGTGAGGGCAGGGAGCGTCCCAAGCATTCTGCCAGTGCACAGAGTGGCTGCTGGGGTCCTGCCCTCTGACCCTAGTGCTGCTGTGGCTTGTGCTGATTTCTGCCCTGGGAGAGCTGCTGCCCGGGCTGGGAGGACATGAGGAGGTGATGGGGTCAGTGTGGCAGAGCCTCGGGGTCACCTGCAATTTCTCTTGGGTGGCTTTTGATTTAGTCTGGGCATAAAATGGGATGGCTGATCTGAGAGACGGGTTATGTCCTTTCTCTATGGTTTCTGTTTTCCACCACGAGCTTGTCTGCATCCACATCTGAGTGCTGGGAACGCTCTGTGCTGACTCGCTTGGGGGCCCGGAGCCCACCTTCCCCAGAGGTGGAGCCCAGGCTCTGATGAGCAGAAGAGATGCTGGCCTTTTTCTACATGCTATATACCCCTTCCACATTTTTTATTTCTCTCCCTTTAAAAAAACAAACACTTTCAGAGCCTCCATTTGCCCATCTCTTTGGGTATTGTGTCCACCCTGTCCCTCCCCAGGCTGGCTGTGCTGCTGGGACACTGGGACCCATCCCACCTCCCAGACCACACAAATACAAATCCACTCTCCATCACATCCCCAGGGAAGGGGTCTGCTCTCACTCCCCCTGCTGCAGAAAGCCAGCAGATCACAGTGGTAATGGGGGGCGATTGCTCTTCTGTTGATCAGGCTCAAAATTAGCTGTGGCATCTCGTTTCTGTTTGTTTTGCTTTGATTGTTATGTCAAAAAGGCAGACATGGTTGCCAGGGCTATGGAGGCTCGTGTATGAAATGTGGGCTTCAGATGCTCTTTAACAGATGGTTTGAGAAACATCTGAAGGCATCCACGACCACATTTCTTCCTCTTGCATTTTCTAAAATGCGATTGGGTGAAAAGCTAAAAATTAATGAACCAAATGATCGTAATAGCACATTAATATCAGAGAAAAAGAAACAGAAGGATTCCAGGGAAGTGGGAAGCTAAAACTCAGATTACTTTGTCCAGCATGAGTTCAGTGCTGTAGGTAATGGGAGGAACCTGTTGGGAAGGTTGTCCTCAGCTGTGGTTTGTCCTTGCCCCAGTGAGCCCAGCAGGACCTTGGCCACGTTCTGGGTGAGTGCTGGGCTGGGTCCCTTGTACTGTGTGTGTGTATCTGTGTGTGTATCTCTCTCTCAGTGTGTGTACATGTCTGTCTGAGATACACACAAGCCCAAGATCTCTCTTCAGGGGTGTGATTAAGGCTTCTGTACGCACTGGAGGATGCCTTTGGTTGGCTCAGTGGGCCCCTGCTCATCCAGCCAAGGATGTCTGAGGTGTCCCAAACCTCTACTGCCCGTGGAAACCAGGGTCAATCATAGGAACTCCACGGGCCACATGAGCCTAGGCTGGGGTTTGGCCTTCTAACCAATGTAACTGGTGTCAGAGACTCATGCTGAGACTGACAGTAATCTGGAAATAATCAGTTTCCTTGAGGGGAGCGGATTATTTGCACGGAAGGAACTGCATCTTTCGGGAGGGACTGCAGAGGAGACTGAGAGGAGAGGAACCCATGCGTCTCCCTGAGGCCCTGCATGCTCAATATCCCCCTCCCACGCCAGCTCCAGGACAGCCCTGGGAGCACCTCCAGCCCCTGGGGCTACCTGGCCATGCAGGATCCCATTGTGGACACCTGAGGAATCCCCAGGATGCTGAGGATGGTGTTGGCTGAGCTTGCATGGGATGCTGTGCCTGTGAGCTCCTCTGATTTCCCAACTCAAGTGTAAAATAAGATTGGGATTTGATGCCCTTCAGTCTTCCCAATCTGCCCTTGGATTTGGCGAGAGCTGCCTGCTGGTGGTTGGTGGCCTGGTGGGGTGATGGGGCCACGTCCTTCCCCTTCCACAGGTAGAGGGCTGCTCCATGGCGTGGAGGACCCTGGTCCTGGTGGGGATCTCTGGCAGGGCAGTGCCTGAGCAGCCATTTGGGATGGAGCTGTGGTGGTGCCACCTCAAAGTCAGCAACTCCTCAGAAGTGGTAGGGCCTGTCTGAAAATCTTCACAAAAACCAGATGTGTGAACACCCATGTTCAACTGCCTTCCCATAAGGGACTGCACCACACCCTGTTTTTTACTATTTTTTGGGTTTTTTTCAATGCCAGGCTTAATATAATGGTATTTCCCATATGGAAAGTGACTAATTCACTGATTAACTAGCTGTCTTTGTGAGTGGGGTTTTTTGGGGGATAAAAAAGAAGAAATTTGAGCTTTTTTGTTATTATTTGACAAAACAAGTTAAAGTTTTGGCTTTCCATAGTTTACAAAATTTGAAAAAAACTTACTTTAAAAATATATTTAGAGGAAGAACAGAGTATTTTTTGTTTCCAATACAGATGAAAAATCTTCCTGCAGTTAATTATAGATAAACTGACGCCACCAACTCAATGAGCAGAATGCCTTATATCTAAAAATTAAATTTACTGACCACAGCAAAACAAATTTCAGAAACCCTCTTGCTTTTTGATTTACTTTCTTTTTCCTCACCGAACACTCAAACAGAACAATCCTGTCATGAACCCGGCCCTCAAAACACCTGTCTTTTAAACCTAGAGTCCATAATCGAAAGTTTCCTGTCTGGCATTTGCTTCCAGGTCTAATTTTTACTCTCCCCTCATTTCCAGTAAAAGCAAACCGTGCAGAGAGTCACTTTGCGGATGCTGCTCAGGAAACTCTAGGTACCACGGGAAATGCGTCGCACGAAACTAATCAAAAGCTGCACGGCTCATTCTCCCTCTACCCTGCTACCACCCGTTCTGATCACTTCTCTGCTTAATAGAGGTACTAGATGAGTAAAAAAAAAAACAAACAAAAAGGTGGAAGAGCCTTCCCTGGCTGCCAGTTGTGCAGAGCACACGAAGCGAAGGGATGAGGATGGGGAATTTGGGCTGGGCGAGCCAAGCCAGTGTCTGCTCAGCAAGGGAGGAGGCCAGGAAATGAAGTTTAACAAATAATGGAAAATTAAAAAAAAAATTAAAAAATAAGGAAAATGAAAAATTTCAAATTTTTTGTTTTTCAAAGGACCCCTTCCTCCCTATTGCTCCATCCCTCCTCAAGGTCCAGGGAATCCTTGCAAATGGACTTGCACTGTCCAGCAATGTCCAGTTAGTAGCACGAGAAGTACCAGCTTCCTGCCTCTGCTCAGTCACCATTGCTTTGGCTCTCTGACCGTGACAAATTGACCTTTCCTAGCCTGGTGGCCTTTGGAAGCCACAGCTTGCCTATCTAGCACCTCTACTACGCAGCTAGAGAAGGACTAATCTCAGCCTGTCCCGCCAGGCGCCGGGGACAGGGCTCCCCTGAGCGCTGACATTGGCCTTGTGAATGGTTCTGTTTCCAGACAGAGGGGGACAGACAGCTTTAGCTCAGGGCTGTGTACGAGCAGGGTTTGCATCTTTTTCATCCAGCTGACAACTGCGAGGCATTTCCAGGGACTTCCCAGCGAGCATCCCTCAGCGCACCCACTCTACACAGACACGTAGATCTTATCTTCCTCGTGCAGAAATACTTCCACACCTGCACTAGAAGAGTCTCTGCCCCCAACCCTGCTCCTCAGCAGCAAACATGCACCTTCTTGATCTCCCACTGCCCAGAGTTTGCATGCTGTGAATGCTGGCAGGGGACCCCCAGCTCCTCGCCCCGCAGCCAGGCAGGCGGACAGCCCAGGAGTGGCAGGGCACTGAGTGATGCCGCATGTTTGTGAACTCGGAATTTCTGCATGCTCTCTTTTTTGGAGTCCGTTTTAATTCTCAAAATCACCAGTCTCTGTATCCCTCAGAAAGCCAACAAGCTACAGCTCTGAAAGTCCAAAACTGCAGCTCTAACAGTATATGTATCTCTGATTTTCTTCATTAATTGTTTCAACCTGTATCTTTTCTTTTCTTGCTATTTTTTGACCTGCTGGCTCTTTTTATTCTCTGTCAGTCTAGAGGGTAGGACTCATGGCTGAGGTTTGCGTGTACCAGGTGCTCAGAAGTAGAGTGGTAAATCCCATCTCTGAATGGGTAACAAAGAGGAATGGGGCATGATCTAGGGCTCATAAAAAGCAATTTCTCCATGGTAGGAAATCCTTTACATCTGGATAAATAGCCTGAACCTTTGAGTCAGCCTCCTGCTACATATTTGGTGGTGCTGTGGCCTTCCTTGAAGGTTAGCCTTGAAAAATGTGGGTAAATATTGGGTGATCATCAGTTGCACAGGCAGCATTTCAAGACAAATGGCACAGATTTCATCAATAGTCTAGCTGGACAAAATGATCCTGACTTCTGTGGTGTTTCCATTTGCCAGGTGAGGTTGTTTTATGTGTGGAGGTGCAGTGTGAGCAGGGACTCCTCTCCAGAGAAAGCCTCCTCTCAGTTGCTTAACACTGAGGTTGTTTTTGGCAGAGGGGAAAATGAGCAGTGCTATTCGTAATCTGTCCTCTCATCTGTTCATGTCTAGTTCTGTTTTCTGGAAAATCAGCCACTCTGATCACAGTGTCTTCCTTGCATGTCTTCCTAGGCATGAATTTTTAGTTTCTAAAGACAGTGTAATTTTTTTCTGTTTTCTACTGAAATCCTTCCCACTGTGCTCCTCATTTCATCTCCCCCGTCTTGAGTTCTGCAAGGGAAAGGGAGGACGAAACAAAGTGTTACCTCAATATCTTCTTGATCTATTGGAGAGTCTGAAAAGGAGGATGGCAGACTGTGGTTCTTCCAGTCAAAAAGGAGCCTTGAACTTTGGGGTAGCTACAAGAGCATCTTTGTTTCCTGCATCCATCCTGAATGTAGTGTCATACACCCTGTGCTTTAGTAAAACTGTGGGTTAACTGTGAAAGGATGTAAAAATAATTCAGATGTCTTGTTTCTCTGGACCCTTGGGTGTCTGCCACCAACCCCCAGTGCACAAGCCCTTGGGGCAGATGCCAGCACTTTGATGCAGCTCAGGCTGAGTGCTAAAAGCCTTCATCTAGGATGCACATAACGAAATAACAGCACACAACGAGGCAATCATGGAAAACTCAATGTAGGTAAATTAATAGGAAACTCCTTAGAAGCTGTGGTTTCTTAATGTACTAAACCAATGATCTTTAGTCAATAAATGCAATAACACATTCATTTTTAGACAGTAATGTAGCTACACCAAGACAGATTATCAGCTATATCGTATTCTGCTTTGTAAGAGACTTTCCTGGCACACTCAGGGATGAGGGCACCTCTCAGTGGGAAGAGGAGGCACCCAGAGCAGGGAAGGAAAGGTGTTTCAGAGCCCTTGGCTCTGGGTGAAGCAGGTTCCTTAAAGGCTGGTTTGGGAATGATGAGCCAGCTCAGAGGTGCAGCCTAGCTGCTTTGCTTTGCCCCCAAATGCAGAACAGCCAAGTTGGCAAACAGCAAAGAGCCAGGAGAAGATGCAGAATGTGGCTGATGTGGTGTGTGACAGCACTCAGCAGTTTGGGAGAAGAGGGCTGGGAATTAGGAAGAGATAGGTGATTGTAACAGAATGCTGCAGGACAGCAAAGGTTCCAGACACGAGTCTGGTCCAGCGTTCCTTCACTCATCCCTGTTGTGCTTTTCTGTGCTTGTGTGGTGGCTGCAGGGATGGTGCAGCTCCAGTCTTTGCCATCACAGCATGGGTGGCTCCCATCCAAGTCTAGCACCGTGGTTGTGGATGAAGAAAATAAGAGGGATGACAGTAATTTCACAACTATAAGGTGCACTGGACTATAAGGCGCACTTTTTTTTTGCAGCGAGGATCTGTGTGAAACAATGTAACGAATTAGTAGTGGAATCGCACAAGGGGTTTACTGGCAGGTGCTCAATTTGCAAACATTTTTCACAGATCAGCACAGCCTTTAAATGCAGCTCCCTGTGCCACAGGCTCTGGCACTCCCACCCGCCCCGGGCACCGGCTGCCACGGCTCTTGTGGCTCGCACTTCCAGGTTGGCAAATTTCTGAACTTTGTCCATATATAAGGCTCACCAGAGTATAAGGCGCACTTCTGGGTTTGATCAAAATTCTAGTTAAAAGCTGTGTCTTATAGTTGTGAAATTATTGTACTCACCATGACACAATCACTGGCTGATGTTTTGTTTCCCTTATGCCCAGGTATCTGTTTCTAGAAGCTGCATTCTCTAGGCTGAGTTCACCTTTTAGCAATGTTTTTTTCTGGAATAGCTGGAGGCAAATCAGGCTTGAGCTGGGCCCACTCTTGGTTTCTGTTTTAGTCATGGCAAATTTTGCATACACAATTTTATTTTCCCTTTCTTCTTGTCTCCAGTAATTGGTTTCTGCCTCTTACTCACACCAGCAGGCAGGCTGGAGCCCAGTGACAGTGACAAAGGCCATCACTCACTCTTGGCACTCCTGCCTGGTCTTAATGAGTTGTTCTCGTATGCCACAAGCTCAGCACAAACAGTTGATTTAAAAAAAGCCCCTCATTTACCAACAGGAGACAGTCTTTATCTCCTGGCCACAGCTTCTCAGAAGAATGAGCACTGATACTGGTTGAGTTTGGATGCAGAGATGGATCTGAGTGTGTGTGTTAGTCTGCCCCATTCTGGCTAGCTGAGAAGAAAATGAAGTAATGGCTCAAGCAGAGTTTAAAATCAATGACAAGACCTTACAACTGATACTTTTTATTGATCTAAAATTACTGCTAATGTAATGAGTCCACATTTTTTTAAAGTGCTGATTTAATACTATAGAGAGCTGGAATGAACCCCAAACCAGAGCATTTCAAACAGGAGCTTAAACCCCTGGCATGGCAGCTCCTTTTGAAGGTCAGTACTTGCACATTTCTCTGCTGAGTGCTGGGCAGTTGGACTTAACCAAAATGTAAAGCCCACTAAAGCAGTGAATATCATCCAGTTTCTCCAGCATGGGCTCTCATTTTTTGATTGGCAACAGAGAAAAATCAGCTCAGTTTTTATCCTTTGTTAAATTCAAGTCAAAACCTGAATATCTATAAACCTCCCACCACGGTCAGCCTGGAAAGGTGATTTTTTGCTATCAAATCTGTTTTCATAGATGCCACTTGGTTATGAGGACCTAGAATTAAATCACATACCATGTTAGGCTGTTGTGGCTTCCCCTAATCTGTGCCTCTGGATGCAAAGCCACAGTTCCCTTTCCCTTCCTTCCCCTGGCACGAGCAGAGCTCCTGCCCCGTGCTCTGTCATGACTGAGTGTCCATCTGTCCCTGCTGTCCTCCCCTTCATGTCACCAACACTCCCCACCCACCTGAGGCTCATTTACCATCCTGGAGTGACACCCAAACACCTCCCTGAAACACTCTGCATCCCTCTGCATGACTTTCTGGTTGAGTGAGAACATGATCTTGGATTAGCTGACAACATATACCTCTATGTATGTCTGTATTTCTTTGGGATTTTCTCCTACCAGCTCCTGCAGACCCCAGCAGCATCCTCCTCTGCAGGGATTGTACTTGCATGTGATTCCAGGTGTCGTTTCCAATGAAGGAATTGCATGGCAAAAGGAAAGATTCAATTAATTGTTCATGGTGTCTCGTGTCGTCTATGTTAAAACAAAGAAGTTACATCAAGTTTGGGGTTTTTTTCCTTAGTGAGTGCTTGGGAACAAAATCCACCCAGATCTTAATTGTTCATCAGATTTCTATGAGATTTTTTCATGTGTTGGTCCTCATGCTCTCAGGCTTGAAATTCTTTGCTTCTATCCCTCACCAAGTTCAACCCTTTCTTTTTTGCTTTTTGTGATTCCTGCAAACATTTGTAGCACATTTGTTGTGGGAATGGAAAAGGGGCTCCAAGAAAAAGGCCCTGCCATAATCAGTGAAAGGCAACTGGTTTTATGCTGGGATTGGTGATGGGAGAAACTCAACAGAAGATAGGGCACAAAGAGATCACTTTGAATTCTGAGTACTGCTGTGTTGCTGAAGCATTTTTATAAAAACTTTGTCTTTAAAAAGGTAATTCAAAGTAATAGTGCTACTGAAACACAGTGGATTCAAAAAATGTAATTCTGTAAAATCGTCAAAAAAAAAGAAAAAATATGCATTTGGCCTATGTAGAATCAAATGACGAAATTTCAATCTGGTTTCTAATCCAAGAAACTCAGAGTGAGAATTTCTTTTAAACCTTTGGCTCATTATGTACAATGGTTTTGGTAGCATCAGTAACGAAGGCTTACATCCAGAAAGGTGTTTAGGCACGTGCTTGTTCCCAGATTCCTGTGTGGATTTGTACCTCCGACCTGGATTTCAGCTCTTCTGATCCTATGGCTTTAGACAGACCCTGCAGATGGGCACCACACTGGAAATCCAATCCCCAGCGCTTAACTGAATTAAAATTCTTTTTTAATCAGAATAATTCTGCCTTTTTTAATTTGTTCATGAGCAAATTTTATTTTCCCTCCAATCCATCTTTCAATGTGAAATTGCTGCTGAGCTTGTGGTCCCAGCCAAGCCTTCCCTGCAGCCCAGGGGATGCCCTCCCCACACAGCCCTGCAAAACGCTGCCTAAGCACCTTTCTCTCCCTGTAAATGTTTGTTGTCTCGCAATGTGAAGTGACTTTGTAAAAATAGCACCTTCTTACTCGACAAATCTGCTCCCTGAGTGTCCTCAAGTCACATCTTCCTTCTCTGGACAGAGCTGGTGTCTGCTCCCATCAGCAGGGCACAGCCGGCGCCTGGGAAAAGGGAGCAAAAAGCTTTGCTTCAAAACCAGCAGCCAAGTTCTGATTGAAGAACCTCGGGCCAGTTTTGAAGGCAAAGAAGGCTCTGACTTTTAAGTTGGTGTTGCTGAAAGATGCACCAAAAAAGAAAAAGCAGGTCTTTGGTTGGTGATGTGGAAATTAAATTTCTGAAATGTTCTTCCCGCAAATTGCAGCAGAGAGTTGGCAGCAGGATGATAAGTGGCTGCTGCAATGGTACAGAATGCTGGGAATTAAATCCCTGTCTTCACTCAGTTTTGATATACCCATATATATAAAATATTGGCTATTTGTGCAAGTATCTTGCACTGGTTGTCCAACCTCTAATCAGTGGAGTTAATTCATCGATTTCTATTAAGAAAAGATGAAATTACCCCAAACTATTTGCAGTCTGCTTTTCCTGTGCTGTCTCTATAAAGTTTGTGGTTTCATAAAGATTCTTCAAAATCTCTTTGTTCTTAAATTCTCACATGAATATTCAACATCTTCACTTGGGTGAAAGGCTTTAAATGCAAATTTCAGAATTTGGAAATTAATTAGAGCTGGGTGGTCACTATTTCCTACTGAGATCATTTCCTAGTGAGATCTTCTTTTCCAACCATAATTGCAAGGATTCTAGTAGGAAAAAAGGCATTAAAGTACCATATTCTGGAGTTTTCAAATTCTGCTTTCCATATTTATGACACCCATAGCAGACCCCCAGGGAGATGGCAGATAGCTTTTAGATGGGATTTTTATAGGATACAAAGGAGCTGCACAGTGTTTGTATTTATGTGTTTCAATATCTAACTGGATAAAGAGGAACTCTTCGGAATTTATAAAGGGGGCAGATTATGTTTTAAGGGGTAGAAAATACAGGAGCTGAAGAAAGGAAAAGGACAGATCTGAGCACCAGAAGTGAAGTGTTTGCATAAAAGTTTTAAGATAATGGTTTGGGGTTTTTTTTAATTGGTATTTTTTTATTAGCCATAGTGTTTTGGAAGGCAGTTGTGAAAGAAAAGCTTCCTAACTCGTGATCAGAGTCGATCAGTGATTTAAGGACTCATAACCTCATTGTTAATGTCATCCTGTCCCGCCAGCCCTGGCATCCCATGAGGGGCTTCTGTTCAAGTCCTCATTATTTTCTCTCTCTTACAAACCATTCCCATTTCACTCATGATGACGGAAACATTTCTACAACGCTTTCTCTAAAACAAAAATAAAAATAAAATAAATATCTATTGGAAAAATAAAAATAAAAAAAATTTAAAAGCCAACAGCAAAGCTACATGTCACTGCTGCTTGGAAGTGCTCTTGGTTTCTAATGGCTGGTGGGGAAGGACTGCGTGGTTTCCAGAATGACTCCTCCTGCTGTCTCCTTTTTGTCTTTGTTTCAACGTGTTTCTCTGAACAGTCAGAAGGTCAGTTTGAAAGATCGTGTCTTCTCCAGTCCCCGCGGTGCTGGCACCAAAGGGAAAGGCTCTCCACAGGCTCAGGGCATCAGGAGATCCCCCAGTGCTGACCAGAGCATCGAGGACAGCCCGAGCAAAGTGCCCAAGAGCTGGAGCTTCGGGGACCGCAGCCGAGCCCGGCAAGCGTTCCGCATCAAGGGAGCGGCGTCGCGCCAGAATTCGGAAGGTGAGGCCCTACCCATATTAATTCCCAAATTCCCAAATTCCCAGTTGGCCCCAAGATCCTCTCCCTCTCCGCCTAAGAAGGGCAGAGCTGTCAGCCAAGATGTTGGGATTCCTTCCCCTCACAATTTTTTAGCTTGGCGCAGCCTGAGCAGCCTGATCAAATTGAAGATGTCCTGCCCATTGCAGGGGGTTGAGCTAGAGGACCTTTAAAGGATCCCTTCCGACCCAAACTTGTCAATGCTGGTTAGAAGAGGCAAGAAAACCCCTTTCTGATACTCATGATAATGTTTATATTTCTGTACATAAGGATGGGGAAAGGAGGAAGAGTCAGGCATTGGGACAAGAGGAAATGACCTCTAGGTGTGCTGGGGAGGGTTAGGTTGGATATTAGGAAAAAATTATTCACTGAAAAGCCCTGGAATGACTGCACAGGGCAGTGGTGGAGTCACCTGCTTGAGGTGGCACTTGGGGACATGGGTTAGTGGCTGGACTTGGCCATGCTGGGGGAATGGTTGGACTCGATGATCTTAAAGGGCTTTTCCAGCCCAAATGAGACTGGAATTCACTGATATAGGGATGGGTGAGAACTGCAGTTGGCACTGCTGAATGGCACCTGAGCACATCCTGGGAAATGCTCTCATCTGGATGCTCAGCAAAGGCTTCTCTGATGCTTCCCCTGGGCTTGCTGCTTGTCATCTGCCTCATCTTTCCTTGTGTGGCACTGGCACAGGAACCAGTAACGTGTTGTGTTTCTCCTTCCCTGTCCCAAACCCAGAAGCAAGCCTCCCTGGAGAGGACATTCCTGATGAGAACAAAAGCTGCAACTGCGAGTTTGTGACAGAAGATTTGACCCCAGGGCTGAAAGTCAGCATCAGGGCAGTGTGGTAAGAGAGGGAGAGGGGGGAAGCAGTCCAGAAAAATAAATTATAGAGAAAAATGAGAAGCGTAAAGCCCAAGAAGTGATTGCAAATGCTGACATGTGTGTGCTGCAGGCTGTTTTTCCCCTGGGTGGCCTGCCCTGCTTTACAGACAATTTTGCCAGGAAGGGCAATTTTTTGCTTAGGGAAGGAATAAACGGAGAAACAGGAAAATCTCCCGCAGGGATGCATCCAAATGACGGTTCTCACCAGCTCTGAGATTTAATGCTGACATTTCTAAAAGTGGTGCAGAGAGCACATGCACAGATGACAGTCCAAGGGGCATCAGGGACCCCCTGGCGCAGACAGGGCTTCAGCCACCAGCCCCCGCATCCCCTTCCTCTCTCCTGTTGCTGCATCCTCTCCCAACCCCACAGGGCTGGGATTTATTCCAGTCTCCTTCCCAAAGCAGCTCCCTGCAGTGTTTTTTATCCATCCATGAAGCAGGTCAGGCTGCACCCAGGGACTGTGTGATGATTTTGCTCTCTGTCTCCTGCAGCATCATGAGGTTTCTCGTCTCCAAGCGCAAGTTCAAGGAGAGCCTTCGGCCCTATGACGTGATGGATGTCATCGAGCAGTACTCAGCTGGCCACCTGGACATGCTCTCTAGGATTAAAAACCTTCAGGCCAGGCAAGAGACCCCTCTCTTTGCTTCATTTTCCACTGCTTTTTGTTCACTGTGGAGGTATTACCAGGAGAAAGACACTTCCCTTTGCAGCTGCAGCTTATTCTTTTCCTTTTTAAGACAAATCCCCAAGGAAGACATCAGTGCTTATGGCTGGAACCCACAGGGATAAGCAGGGACTGCCCTAAAACTCCCTTACTGCCCACCTCAGACATACAAAAAAAATCCATCCTCCTGCTTTATTTGGGGAGCTTTTGGCATTATGGTATACCCCACAGGAAAAATGGGTGGGTGTCTCCATGGTCCTCCTGGCAGGGTGCAAATGTTTGGTGCCCCATTGTAAGGCTCATGTGGCTCATTTGGTGTCTTTCTGGGAGTGAAATAAGACAGAATTTGGTGTCCTGGCTGCCACAGACACAGAGAGCAGTGAGGAGGCAGCAGCTCCCTCCCACTGCTGAGATGATAAGCCACTTGAGGAGGAATCCCTCCTTGGATGGCACAGTCTGCTGAAAATACATGCAGATGGGAATTTCTCATCCCAGCTCACCGTAGGTGGGTTTAGCTGAGCTGCATTTCAGCTTCTGTGCTCAGATTTTAGGGCGAGATGTGTTCATTTCAATAGGAGAAGGGATATGGAAAAGGGACAAAGGGAGCCGAGAAGGTTCCAGGTTTCTCATGGAAGAAAAAAAACAAAAACAAAAAAACCAAGCACATAAGTTTGATTCCTTGAACAGAGGTTTGGAGTTTAATCTTTTAGTCTGACCACTCATTCCTCAGCCCTGACCCCAAGCCTCCAACACCTCCAGTTGTGTTGGCTCAGCAGAAGCAGCTCCAGTTCTGCAGAGCTTGAAGGACACCCAGAACTGTGGCAGGGCTTGGCCAAGGGCAATCTCCAGTCAAAAAAATACATCATTTGCTTTTACACTTGGAGAATGAAATTGCTTCCCTTGATGGCTTTGGCAGCCCAGCTTCCCTTCATAGCCATTGAGGAAGTTTTCCTTTAATTTCAGACCCATCTAAGTCCCTGGTAGTCAGCAAATGCAAAGAAAAAATAAGTGTTTGTGTATGCAAACACTGACATGAACCTCAGGAGTAAAGTAGGAAAATTGTCTAGGGAAAAAGAGGAATCTCTGTTCTGCCATTAATCTCTCAGAGACCATTTTAACTCTGCTATTTTTGATGCTCAGGATGCAGAGGTAACTTTCTCAGCCCTGCTGCACACTGTGCTTTTCCCGGAAGGAACATTCTCCCTTGCAATGGAGACCAAAATATCCTGGAGAATTTCCTCTGTGTGAGCCTCTCATTCCTGTTCAGTACAAATTCGGTGATCATAGATCCAAGATGTGTAGCTGAATACAGAGGAGGAAGAGGAGGGGGAGGAGATTGAGATTTCCTAACTTTGGTAATGTGAAACAAGAGGCTCAAGGCCACCTTCACAGTGTGTACTGGGCATTGGGATTGTCATTTCTGCTGGCTCTAGGTGGGATGTCTGAGTCCCCAGCACCCTGAGGGCTGTGGCACATTGCCTCACCTCCCATCCAGGTGTCCCAGTCCTTCAGGGGCATGTGCTGCAAAGAAAGCAGTTTGGTTGTCTGCTTTTTGGGGGAGGTTTGGGTCAGGAATTGCAGCTTTCAAGGACCAAACTGGATTCTCCTCTTAGCTGTAGCTCTGGGACTGTGAGGCTGAGGTTCTGGGGCTGGACAAGGCCACCGCCCATCCACAGGAGGGCCAGGAGGACCAGGAGCTGCTTCAAAAGCAGCTTGGATTTGGGATCCAAGACTACCAGGCAGCTACACTGGTTTTACTGTCCCCACGGAGCAGGAGATCAGTGCTGGTGATGCCCTTTGGGCACCAACAGGTCCCACAGCTGGCACCTGCCCAGTACAACTGGAAGGACCCCCTGTAGGCAAGGCCATGGCCACTGTTGGACCCTGCACTCATATAGACATTTTAATAGATATTTTAATATCCCTTTCCTTCATCAGTCAAAGCCCCGTGTTCTGCCTGCCAGCTCAGCTCAGCAGCGCAGGCTCTGACCTCCCCTAGCCAGGGCTTTGGTGGATTAAAGCTGCATCCAAGCACATGTCTGGGGTGTTTACATGCACTTTCCTCTTCAATCAGTAAAGCCTCTGTCACAGTGTCTGCAATGTGCTCTTTTCAGTGTTGTGTTCACATTGTCTCGTGTTCCATGCTGACACCTTGCCAATCATGGATGTCTCCCATTCATTGAGTTATCCAGTCCTGCAGCGTTCCTCGCCGGCTCCCAGCAGCTCATGCTCCCCTCAACTAGCTGAGGATGTGCTCTCTAGCACTGGAACTGAAAGGAGGATGAATATATGTTGTTTCATATCCAGCCACCTCAATGGGATATTGCCACACATATGCAAATATATTCCAGAGGGTAAAGCATGGTGCCTGTTGTATCTGGGGCGGGGGGAGCTCCTGATAATGTTGCCTAAATCTCCAAATCTTACCCTGATTTGGGTAAGACTCTGGTTTTTCACCAACAACCAGGTGCTAGGAGAGAGCCTTCTGCTTCCAGCGGAATATATTTTCAGATTCTCTCTCTTTCTCTCCCTGTCGTTCTGTTTGTCAGTTGTTTCTTTCTGCGACTTTTCTCTGACCGACTTTTCTCTGTGTGTTGCTTCATTATGCATTTTGCTGGTGTCTTTTTTTCTTATTTACTTTGCCAGGATAGATATGATTGTGGGCCCCCCACCCCCTTCAACTCCCCGGCATAAGAAGTATCCAACCAAAGGACCCATGTATTCTTCCAAAGAGTCTCCCCAATACTCGCCTAGGTTAGGATTCACCAAAATGCCGCTTTCTCTGGAATTTTTTTTTCATTTGCTTAATGTCAAACCCCTTTCATGCCAGTTATATGACGGCATTTCTCACTTGGCAGTGCTGCCTGCTAAATCATGACTCACAAGGGTTTGCTGCTCTGGGTGTGCTCTGTGCCTTCAAGCCAGAGGGGAACAAAAAAGGGGATGTTCATTCAGTCATCAATAACCATCAGTTCCTTCAGTGAGCCTATTTCCTGTTTTCAGTTCTTCTTTGAGGTGTTAGAAAACCAAATTATGTCTTTTCAAAAGATCTGATATTTTACCAGGCTGTCTTCAAACGTAAAAGGAGGAATATTTACCCACAAAGCCAATATAAAGTGAACAATCCACTTCCTAAAGGGTGACACCATCCACACACAAGTAGAGGAGCCTCTGCAGCTCTTTGGACAATGAAATGAGTTTATTTCAGTGGGCAAAGTAAGAATGAAGTGTTTTGTAGCTGATGAATGCAGTGGTCTCTGTTTCTTCCTGGTGCCACTCTACTGACCATGGAGGAGAAAATTGTGTTAAAATACTACAACCATGGCACTCATATTCTGAAAAATAATGAATCAATCCTGATTTTCCAAGTAAAAGGAGCAAGAGTCAAACCCAGCCCTCAGTCACACAGTGAGACAGTTCTCATTAAGTTCTCTCCCTCAGTAAAACCATATCTGAAGCTCTTGCAATGAGGAATATATTATCACAAAAATTCCTATTGTAGGGCATTCTGAGGTCTGGGCAGCAAGGCCATGAGCTGGGCTCTATTTTCTCCTTGCACTGAAACCACTAGAGTCCAAGGCAGGTATAAATATTTGCCAGAAACTCGTTTTCCATGTAGAAATAGTGGGTGATTTTTAAATGCAGTAAGCTTAGCCTCAAATATTTTTTTCCCCTTAATATATTTGCCTCCCTGAGAGCTAATATGTGACAAATCTCTTGATTTTTATTTAAGCTGCTCTGAGTAATCTTCACTAGAGAAATGTAAGTAAAAGGAATATTGAAAGCTTACCTTTTCCCACTCAGCTAGTTCAAACATTAAAAAATTAGAATTTTCTAGAAGCCCAAAGCTTTATGCTTGAAAAAAAAATTTTTCAGAAAATTATTTTTCTCATTCCTCCTCCCTGTCAAAAGAAGTCTTTGAAAATGAAATAACCTTGTTATTTGCAGAAACATTTCTATTTAAAAACAAAAATACACATTCAAAGGGATGCTGTTGTATTTAACCTTCAAGATGATATGTCCAGCCAGCCTTCACTGAAAGTAAGATTTTCATGTGAAAATTTGTGCCTCACACACAGCATAGGTGATTGATGGGGGAGAAGGCCTCAGACTGGGATATTTATTTTATTCAGTCCAAGACTGTTGCTCTATCAGCTTCATGCTAATGGCTTTCCCCCCACTGTTCATACAGTTTCTAATACTGATTAAAAAACCTTTGCACATGCCCACAAGGCTCCTGAGATGTTTAGACTTTTTTTGGTAATTTCTCCCTTTTCCAACGATTTTTTTTTCATTTCCCCCTTACCAAGCTGTGGGTGCAGAAAGCAGCAGGGTACAGAAGGCTGCTGAAATCTCTGTTCCCACCCATGGAAAGGCTTATGCTACACTTGATTTCTGGCAGTTTTATCCTCCCACAGGCACCAGCAGCACTGGTGAGGTGCTCAAGGGGCTGATGATGGGAACCAGAGCTCTGGGCAGCCCCAAGCCCAGATCCAAACACCCTGGGTCAGGATCTCTGTCACCCCAACACCCCGTGGGTCTGTGCCATGGGGATGTGTCCTGTGAGCTCCCCAGGGATGGCTCCAGCCTCTCCTTTTCAGTCTGCACCCCCTGTTTTAGCCAAATTCTGCCCCAACATCATGGCAGGGATGTCCCATGAGCTGTCCCGACCCTGTGGATTGCTCAGTTCTCTCTGCAAGCAGCTCCTGGCAAAGTCAGGGGGATCCTGGTAGATGCCCACAGCTGTGGTTTGGCTGATGGTGTTTGCTCCATGCTCTGCACACAGACAATTTGGATAAAATTCTCTTGATCAGATGATTTCACCTAGAATAGGTGCAATCTCAGCTGTAATTTTTAGAAATTTGCTGATCAAAATTTGTCCAGAGCAAGATTTATTGCCAAACGAAGGGATAAGTAGCCAGTCCTGTGACATGGATGAAGGGGGTTTGGCTTCAATGCCTGGATTGTTTACAAAAATTTATAAGATACAAAGAAAAAAAAAAAAAAAGAAAAGACTAGACTATCTATTCCCAAACACTTCATTTTTATCTCATTTGAGCCTTTTGATGTCTGCTTCTGGCCCAAGGGTGACATATTACACCTCTTTGCATGCACTGTTAGCATGAAGCATAATGAAGCATGAGAAAACCTGCACTGTGGCTGATGCAAGAATTTACATTTTTTTTGTATCATTAGAAAGAAGGAAAGACAGCAAAGTCCACTTTAAAGAGCCATCCCCTCTTGTCTCTCCCTCCCAAACTGAGGCCCAGCAGAGCCGACCAAGGACAGCAGATGGCACAGTTCATCGTGCATCCTTAGAAATCTCTGAATCCTCTTCTGCCAGGAAAGGAACAACATGGGGCTGGCTCTCCCAAAGCTTCAGCTGAATTCTTCCCTCTGCACGTGTGCATTTGGCACAGCAAAAATAAGAATTGAGAAGACACAAGCCTCCCCATGGGCTGTCGTGTAGAAGTGGGATGGGCAGCTCAGAAGATTCTTGGTCATTTGTCATGCTGTAAGAACATAAATTATCCCCTTCTGCTTGCCAAAGTGGAATATGTTCTTTCTTCTTCATCTTTTGAGCTTTGTTGCCCAGTTTGGACAAAACCTCAAAATCTTGTAATGGCTAAAAGGACCTGCTTGTAGTGCAGGTGGCTGGGAGCTCACAGGGAATTTCCTCTTTTCTCTTGTACTGGATAAGGCACAAAAGAAATCTATGCTTTGCTGAGGGCAGGAGCACTCTCCTGTGCTCCAGTTTGTGCCATGGGAAGCAAAGCGGTGAGAGACCTTGAGATTGGTTTCTCCCATACAGAGAGAAGGATTTGGTTCACCTTCTTGTCCCCTCCCTGCACTGAAGGCAGAGGCTCAGAGCTGCCCCCTGCCCCATCCCTGGTGCTGCCCTGCCTCCCAGGAGAGATCTGGCTCTGCTTCCTCAGGGCTGTGGAACACAACCACCCCAGGAGTCAGGACTGTGTTCAGGTGTAGACACAAAGGCAGTGAATCAAGTGGGAATGCTGGGCTCTGGTGTCAATTATGCAATGGGAAAGGGCCTCTGTTTCTTTATGGGTGAACTCTGTGAAGGGCTTCAGCCCTGCTCCTAAATCCCAGCAGCTCTAAAGGCAAGTGGTGTCCTTGAAGGTGAGCAACAGCTTAGTGCTCATCTTAGTGATCACTCCATCTGTGAAGTGCCAGCTGTCCCCTGGAATGGCCATGTGAGGTTCACTCACTGGAGAGCTCTTCTCTTCAGGTATGAAAGGCAGCTGGGTCCTGCCTTGATTTCTGAAAGCTAGAACTAGGGTACACAAGACTCTCTCTGTCATTATGATGCAAAGCTGGGTTCTCCTCTCTGTGTCAGTCTGTCCTGCCTCCCTGCTCTGCTCCACAGCTGCTGAGGGACATCTCATTTCCATTACTGGACACATTCCAGTGTCACTGTGGGTGCTGGATGAGACAGGAGGACAGAGCACCCTGATTGTTCTTGGCCTTCTGCAATATTCAATAACATTTAGACTTTGGGCCTCTTTAAACTCATGTTCGTTGTTTTACCAGTCTACTTGCTTGTGCATCCAGGAGAGGAGTTCATACAGTGGCTGTACCACGCCTTGACTTGTGACTCCCCACCAAGGTAGCCCGAGGTATCCAATTTAACAGCTCCTTGCTTACCTGGTAACAACACTGTCCTAGGATTTCTTGTGCTGTATGTCCTGTCAGTAATTGCATCCCTCGTGGGGAGTTCCTGTAAATGTCAGTGATTTCCTTCTCCCATTACAAGAGAGAAATAAGGCATGCGTATTCCTCACACTTGTAATTCCAGCACTTGGTGCTCCTTGTACTCCTGTGCTTATATTGCTAAGCAGAGGATCAAACATGGCTTTTAAAGCAGAACAGAATTCTGTCACATCCCTGCCCAAATCAAGTAGCTTCTGGGATCAAAGCTAAACTCTGAAACGATTGTTGGCTTACATTTCCTGTCTTTGGTGTGATGTGCTCACCCACTTCATCTCTTTGAGCCAGATCTGGTGCTGTGAAGTGCTCTTGCTCTAATATAAGCTAAGGGAGCCACGCTGGTCCATTCCCACTGGTACCTGTCCCTCAGTGTCAACAGCCAACATCCGTATGAAGTCCCTGTCCAGTGTGAAGCAAACAGGTGGCTCTTGTGTTGGAAATAGCCTCACGTCTCATTCCTTTCCTTGGTTTTTGTTTGTTCATTTTCCCCTGTCTGTCTGTGTTCAGCTCCTTCCTTTTCCTCCTCCTGGTGCATGGACCCATGGCCCACACGGCAGAACTGCGTAAGAAGCATTTTGAGTTTTCGCTCAAGATACCTCGACTTGGTTTCAGTCAGATTAATTAACCCTTCTTTCCCCCTGCCACCCTTATTTTTGGTGCATTATGCAAGAGTAAAGTTTGCCCAGCACAGAATTAGTCTATAAACCTGCTGCCATTAAGAACTTACTCCAAAAATGAGTTGCTCCCTGGTCTTTGGAGGGATCAAGAAGCTCCAGTGTTTACTCTCCAGAAATTTATATTTGATACCTCTAATAAAATTGAGTTCCAGCTTCCAAACTGGTTCTGCCCTCCTCCTTCCTCTGCATATGGAGCTGTTAATCAACCCAGATGTTTCCATACTGGGAATAAGGAAGTGCAAATGTGACATGTGTAAAGAAGTCAGTACCAAATTATGTGCCTGCTAACCTTTCCTGGCTGATTTGGCAGGAGCATCCTCTGCTGCTCCCAGCTGGGAGCCCTGCTAATAAAAAACATCTAACAGTACAAGTGAGAACTGCATTGAGATGAACACAGTTTGGTAATGTTTGGTGAATTCTGGTCAAATTCAGCCTTGATATAATTCCACTAAAACAGTTATCACTGCACCTGTTTGTCTGGTTCTTAGGACAAGCAGCTCATTTTCATGGACATGAGAATTACACATGGACATTTGCATTGAGGAAAGGGAACTGCTGCAAAGACTGAAAAAGATCCCATTGGTATTTGCTAGACAGAAAACTTGATCTTTCCCCAAAATAATAATTTCTCAATGCAAATAAGAAGTTAATTGATTTGGAAGAAAGCCAGTTAGAGAAATTCTTTGCAGTGGGTAAATTTACTGTGCATAATGTGCCAGGTTTTACCTGTATAAACAGAAATGGATAATTTCAAACTCTGCTAATACTGCTCTGAATTTTGCATCTGAATTAACACTTCAGTGCCACTGCGTGTCTGTGAGTAATTTGGAGTGTTAGTTGGGAGAGAGGCTGTTGCTTTGTCCCGTGGAGGCACAACAAGCAGTGCCCTCCTCACCTGCTGCCTCCAACTGACTCCAGGTCCTTTTCCGGGGGCGGGGGGATTTTCTGATCCCGGTAGAGTTGACCAGATTGTTGGGAGAGGATCCTCCATGACCGACAAGGATCGAACCAAAGGGCCGGCCGAAGGGGAGCTGCCTGAAGACCCCAGCATGATGGGCAGGCTTGGAAAAGTTGAAAAACAGGTATCTTGGGTCAGGAAGGGGTTCTTATCAGAGGGTGTTGCGTGTATGGTGTTGTTTTTCCTTGGCTTTTTCCCTCAGTTGGATGTTTCCTTTTATTTAAAAAAAAGGGAGAGCCAAGAATGCTTTGAAAAAGAAGCAAGGTGGATGTTATGAAAGGGCACTGAATGCCTTGGAAGCCTGAGTGCTGCTTTCAAACCAAGCGCTTTGAGTCTAGTTTAGTGAGTTTGTCGAAAACCTGCATTGTTTTTGAAAACAGCACATTGGTTTCTTTGCCACCATGATGGGCATATTTCAAATGAGTCCCTGAGCCTGGCTGCTAGAGCTGCTGACCTTGCTGAAAATTTAAAATCTTCCTAGAGCATATGGCTCAGAAATCCCAATGGCCTTCTGAGCCCAGACAAGTGCAAAGTACAGGCAGGAGCTGCAAGAAGCAACTGTGCTCCAGCTTTTCTAGGACTTGGTGCTTGTCATAAAGATTAGAGAAGCATAAGGAAAATATTGTAACTAGGGAAACTCTGTAAAAAGGAGAATTAAACCCTTCAGAACAATTCAGGACAATTAAATATTCACTAAAAGTTTTAGATGCTGTGGGTGAGTGTAGGCAGAGGTGATCTATGAAACCCAGCCCCACACTTGTGCCCCAATGGAAGCTGCTCATCTCAGGATGTTAATTTACAGTAATTTCACGATTATAAGGTGCACCGGACTATAAGGTACACCTTTTTTCCTTTTTTTTGCAGCGAGGGTCTGCTGCTGGCTCTCCCCACGCGGCTGCTGGCTCTTGCCGTGGCTCTCACAGCTCATACTTCTGGGTTGGCAAATTTCCGAACTCTGTCCATATATAAGGCGCACCGGACTATAAGGCGCACCAGACTATAAGGCGCACTTCCGAGTTTCGATCGAAATTTTAGTCAAAAGGGTGTGTGAAATTACTGCACATACAGTGCTGGAACTGTGATGTTTTTGCAGGTTCAGTCCATGGAGAAGAAGCTGGACTTCCTGGTGAACATTTACATGCAGCGCATGGGCATCCCCCCAACGGAGACAGAGGCGTACTTTGGGTCCAAAGAGCCAGACCCAGCCCCTCCCTACCACAGCCCCGAAGACAGCAGGGAGCACATCGACAAGAACGGCTGCATCATCAAGATCATCAGGTCCACCAGCTCCATGGGGCAGAAGAACTTCTCCGCCCCACCAGCCCCAAGCAACGCGTGCCCGCCCTCCACGTCGTGCCAGCGGCAGAGCCACGGCTCCTCTCCCATCGGTGAGCCCGGCTCGCTGGTGCGGATCCCGCCACCGCCCTCCCACGAGCGCTCCCTGTCCGCCTACAGCGGCGGGCACCGCGCCAGCGCCGAGTACCTGCGCAACGAAGACATCACAGCCAAACACCACGAGAGTGCCATGAGAGACAGCGACACGTCCATCTCCATCCCCTCGGTGGACCACGAGGAACTGGAGCGCTCTTTCAGCGGATTTAGCATCTCCCAGTCCAAAGAGAATTTGGACATCCTTAACAACGGTTGCTATGCAGCCGTGGCCAAAATCAGACCCTACATTGCAGAAGGGGAGTCAGACACCGACTCTGACCTCTGCACACCCTGCGGTCCCCCCCCGAGGTCGGCCACGGGCGAGGGACCCTTCAGTGACATGGGCTGGTCGACCCCCCGGCAGTGAAGCCTCCCTGCGGCCACCAAGCCACATCCAAGTGCTGGCAGCTCCGGCTGGCCACGTGTGGAACTTCTCAAGGAGATTGACAGCTAAGGCTTTCCTCTTTCTAGGACACCCTTAGCTGGCAGACACTTTCTTGCAGCTTACTCTTGGGGGGGACGAGCAGGTCTGAGCCTGCATTTGTGGAAGAGGTCACGGTGATGACCGAACTGGAGCCGTGAAGTCCAGATTTCTTTCCTACTCTCTTTCTAAGATCATTAGGTGAAACTTCCATGGCGCAGAGTAGGCAATTTGCATTTCTTGGGAATCTTCAGAAGCACAGGGCAGGAATAAATAAACCCAGCCAGGGCTTTTGTAGAACACATTAACTGGTGGCTGACAAGTGTTAGGTGGGAATTGCTATGTCATGGCAGGAGTTGATCACACCGTTAGAGGTTTTGGAGTCACAGACAGAATACGTGTCTGTTTCTGGCTTAGGTTTCAGGGCACATGTAATAATGAGGGGTTGTTACTCCATGATCCCTCATTAGCTGTCGGGAAGGTGACATAATTCCAATATAATACATGGAAATGTTGGGTAGGCCCCTGGAGGAGAGGGATGGTGGCTGGGATATTTGAGTAGAAGACGTGGCCTTAAGTGGGACTTGCTGGGGTACTGCTCTGCTCTGAACCAGAGCAGTTTGGAAATGATCCCATCTTAGGAAAAACTCAGAAATACGAGCTTGAGTGCAAGAAGAGGGACAATCCAGAGGGCAAAGAAATGAGGCAGAAAAGGAGGATGAGACACTATGGAGGTGGAATTTTTTATTTTAAACCATGTATTATATTTAATTATCTCTCCTTCTGCTGACAAGGGACCTGGAGGTGCTTTGAAAGCAAGTTCAAACCAAAGCAACCCCTCTGGAGGGCTGCCATGATCCCAAGCCATTCTCATGGCCAACAGAGCTGTTGAGGAGGCACAGCCACCAGGCAAAGGGAGAGGGTGGATGTGCAGGATGCTGTGGTCCCTGCTGTGAGTTAAGAGCTGAGCTCCATCCTCTGGAAGCCCTGTTGGTCAGAGTGGGCACTTTTCTTACAGTTTGCATTGTGCCTGAACACTTTTGCACAAACTATGCCCGTGAGAATCTTTCCTTTCTTCTTCTGCCCTGCCAAGAATCTCACCTCCACATTCTTGGAACGTCTTTTGGTTTGTTTGGATCCCTCAAGCTGAGTTAAGAGGCGCTGCTTTATTTCTTCATGGTCTTTCAGAAGCCTCTTGCCCATGCTTGCCCATGAGTTGTTCCCATTCCAGTTTTGTTGTTGTGGAAGCACTTCCACTTGGAAAGGTCATTGTGTCATTGCCAGGAACCTCAACAGCTCCTTCAGCTGGGGGAAGGGGAGGGGAAAAGTGACGCTCAAAGTTTCTTTTGGGACCAAAACAAAGCCACAAAGTGATCCTTTGCACGGATAAGTTGGTAGGGGTTTTTATTGGCAAGGGGGTGGGTCAGGAGAAGTTTGGTTTGGGATCTGGGACACCATGGCTGGCACTGTGCCTCTGAACCTTGCTGTGCATCCACAGCCCAAATCCCACCCGTGTTTTCCGCTGTGATCTCAAACCCTGTCTTTCCACATTTCCCCGGTGTCATATCAAGAGCCTGTTAAGGATATTTAGGTGACAGCTTCATTTCTGTGTGGCCTTTGAGAGGTTGGACATGGATTTGCTTGGGGTGAAGGGAGACTCACAGCCTTTTTCTCTCCTCCTGTTTGCTTGAGCAGACACAGCAACCAGGGGAGACCCAGGATAATTTTGGCCTTAGGGAAGATGTGGGTGCAGTCTGACAACTTGTAGATAGGAGATAATTCCATTATTTTGCTCCTGCCCAGGGCCAGCACACAGGTCTTACCATGGAATGAGGAAGGGGGAAGTGTCTTCACAACTTTTCCTGACATTTTTCACCATTCAGGAGGGGAAAACCTTGTTTTTAGGGAGAAACTGGGCTTCCAGCCATGATAGTTCCTTTCTTTCCCCTCTTGAGCCATTTCTTTGTTAACTTCTGCAGTTTTTCCCTCTTTATTTGTGCTCCAAAACTCCTTCGGGCTCCAGATTTCATTGTGCAGAATTAACACAGCAGTGCCCTTGACTTCCACACAGAGACATCTTTAAATGCCAAATGGCTGTAAATCATGCAGATTTGCCTCTGGTGTGTTCCAAAATGAGATCCTTTCTGCTAGAACAAGAAGTGTCAGCAGGTCCTAAATCAAATGTGGTGGCCTGGGCTTTCTACAGTCCACAAGAATGGAAATTGCATTTGGTGAGGCAAAAGCCAACATTGCTCCAGCCAGCTGCTCGCTGCAAATTTTGTCCAAGTCAGAGATAACAAAAATTTATTCTCTTATTTGTTTGCAATTGCTTTTCAAGGCCTGCTGGAAATTTGACACAGGGGGTATGATATAGAAGCAGAAATGCCAGATGAGGATGAGGATGAGGATGAGGATGAGGATGAGGATGATGTCATGCAGTCCTATTGCAGCACAGGTACATGGCTGGTCTTTAGGCACAGAATCTCAGAATCATTGATTTACTGAATCACAGAATGGTTTGGGTGGAAAGGAACCTTAAAACTCATCTTCAGGGGTTGCATAGGAAAAATTGATTTTTTTCCTCCCAACTTCCTGCACTGGAATCTATAAAGATCTTTTGAACTTTTATCTTGAAAAGTTGCTGGATTTTTCCTGTAATCAGTGATTGCAGAAAACTGGTTTTATACACATTTCACATAGAATTCACATAAAACCTTTTTTTAAGGTATGAGATATATTTTTCTGTGGCGTCATATGAAAGAAATTCTGACACACCTCCATGCACAACCATGCTATAAATTATCACTTCACATTCATCCAGGCAAAACCCCATGGAATTTGGGGTTAACTTACACTAGAATTAGCTATAAATAATGCTCATCATTTCCATGAAATTATTTAAGTCTGCATTAACAATGACAGGTCCTGCTTGTTGCTTATTGACATAAATAATTTCATTCTTCTCCTAAACCATAGTCCAGTATTCTTCGAAATTCTTCCCTTTTAATCACTCAGCTCCCCCATGTCTGTACCACACATTCCTGGTGGTGATCTCCCACAAGAAATCTTGACCATCACACTAGAAGAAAATAAAATAAATCAGCTTTGGGTTGCTGATAAACAGTCCTGATGACAAAGACCTTTAAAAGGGTGGACAGGCAAACTTTGTCCCTCTGCTGAGCCTCTCTTGGGCTACTCTTTGCTCCCCTCTTCCTCCCAAATCTTATTCCATATTTTTTGGAGGACTGAAACAAGTTCTAGGCAATGCCAGGTGTGGACAGAGGAGTCCAAAGAGAGCTGAAGATATGAAAGCCAAATTTCCAGCAGACCATCCTGAACTGCTCCAGGGCTGCCCACAGCTGGTTCTGTGCCCAGAGCCTGGTTCCAGATGTGTCTGTGCTGAGAGTGAAGCCATGACCTTGGACCAGAGCCTGAGCTCTGCTCTCCAAGAAACTTCTGGGATTTTCTTCCCCATAATCTGGGTCTAAGTCTGGAAAGAAATCCTGCCATTGGCACACCCATGGGATGGAGCAATGCCTGGGGCTGGGACATGAGGCCACAGTAAATTTTTGGGGCCTTCAGGTCCAAGGTTGAGTTGAGGTGGTCTGAGGAGTTCTCTGAACAGGAGATGTGGCTGGAGATGTTGCAAGGTTGCCTTTCATAATGTGACCCTGAGACAGAGGAACAGCCATAAGTCAAATTTCCCAATATTTGGGAAGGGACTTTAATGTTACTCAAGTGCAGGTTTTGTATGTGAATTTCCTTGTTGACCCGTTTTCTTAATAACAATTTTTAAAGCAAAAAATATCAAGGAGCTTACCAAAACCAAACCTCTCATCCAGCTCAGAAAGCCATTCTATTTCTTTAGACAGACTATGTGATAGATCAGATTTTCTAAAAATGCATTTTGTTTCAATGCTGCCTAACAGGTCCAAATAAATTTTGCAGGTTCATTGCTATTTACAGATAAATAGGTATATTTTTACATTTTTAATTGATTTTTAAAATTTTAAATTAAGTGAATTTTTAGAAAAAGTTTGTATAATCTACCTGAGAAGCCAGAGCATCACCTCAGATACAAATGCTCCCCTTCCAGATAATTGCCCAAGAGAAAAGAAAAACACCTTCACTAATACTTTTCCCAAGAGGGAGCTACTGGAAACCTCGTTTTCCTGATATCCTCAGACCATTGTGGTCACAGCAAATTATTGCTAAGACTAAAATATAAGTATTAAAAGAGAAACTGAAATTCCTAAGGAATTTACCCAAAGCTGTCCCATACAAAGACCCTTAGCAGTGAGTATTTTATTATGAATATTAAAAGCCCAGGAGCAGGATAAGGATTTCTGTTTCTCCATCAGGCTGAGTGAGCCCTGAGCCTCCAACCCTTTCTTCCCCACCCCCAGCTGCACGCCCACATCCTCTCCATCCTCTCTCCATCACGGCTCAGTCTCTTCTGTTCTCATCAGCTTCCTTTTCCTGAGCCAGAAACAAGGAAATCAGATACAAAAGCTCCTTCAGCTGCAGGTAGCATTGAGGAGGAGGCTGTGGGGAGGGCTGAGGGCAGCAGCCCCTGCAGGGTCACTGCTGCTCACAGGTGTAAAAGCAAACCCTTGCTTTTAGCACACAAACACCCCGACTTTTCTGCCTCACGGAGCAAAACCTGCTCAGAGCAGGGGTGTGGGTTCACTGGATTTTTTTAACAATAACAATAGGGTGGGTTTTTAATAATAAGGATAATAATACTGCATAGGAATCTTCTTTAGTATATCTTAGTGTTTGATGCCCCAGTGACACAATACTGCTTGCCTTACCTTAGTGTCTAGAGGGAGAGGGGTCACACACCTTTTGATACACTATTAATCATGCTTTGGGTTTAGGTAGCAGCAGGGTCCTTTTTAACTTATGAATGTGCTTTCTGGACTATCTCACTGACTGTACTCTCAATTTTGCCTGCTACTGCATGCAGCCTGAGATGAGTAGACAGCAATATGCTCCAGCTGTATCTGCACTCCCAGATTGCTGTAGTACCTGACAAGGTAACATTGCCAAAAGCATCACTCTGTGAGCCACCTGGCAGGGTGCTGCGGTGCTTCTGTAGGTAACACTGATATACCAAGTGTCTTTCATGCTGCAACTGGACATCACCCCATCCCTCTGACACAGCATGCACAGACTCCATTTCTGCTTGTTACTGCAGGATAAAAAAACATGTTTGTACCTGTGGTTCCTTCAAACGTGTAAATGGGGAGGAAAAATTATGAATATTGTTGGCTGTGTGTCATCTCAGATAGTCCTTTCTGCAGGTTTGGAGGAGCAGGCAGTGCCAAGGATGGAGGCCTGGTCTTCATTTCAAAGATGCCACTTGAACCCACACCTGTGGGCCCTGCCATATGTCTGCTTCAGTTCCCATTGGATTCTGTCACTGCAGCCAGCCCTGAGGTGCCATGCGCTTTTGTGCCTGCATCACAGCTCGAGGCTCAGGGGAGAGTGTGCCTTCCAAAGCTTGGAAACCACTCTTGGGAAATTCCACCCACCCTTCTGTACAGCCTTGGTGGTCTCGGGCAGCCTGCAGCTGTGCCATAGCCATTCCTCATGGCAGCATCTCTCACTCTCCCTGCACACTGGCACTGAGCTACATTTTCATCTCCATAAGTATTTTGCCAGTGTTCTCCCCACTGCGATCCCAGGCTGTCATGAGGCCTTCAGGGTTTGCAGTCCCACATCTCTTGGCACTGCTGCCATGACCTGGTTTGACCCTGGTCCCATATCCTCCCCTTCCTTGCCCAGACTATTAACCAGGGAAGCTGTAATGCCAGAACTCTGCTCTGAGACTTGGCCTGGCATCACTAGATGCCCAGAGAGCCTTTGTGATTTGTCAGCATGACAGTTTTGCTTTTTATTGGCAATTTCTTTGCTTCCTCATTGAGTCACCGTGGCCTCAACACATCCCTGGTTTGCTCTGCTGGAGCTTTTCCTTACAGGGATGGGGTCTGTGTTGTCTCTGTGCCCTGGGAGGGTTTTCCCCGTGGCTTTAGCTGATCGAAGGTGAACAAGGATGAGGGTCTGGCTCAGATTTCCTTGTCCAGGTGAACATCTCCAAGAAGAGCTCACAGCTCTACCAGTGTAGATGTTTTTGCTCCCTGAAGCAAGAGCTGTTTTCAAGACCTTTGTCCCCTTTGGCTGTGCATGCCAAGCTCCAGCTCGGTCATGGGGAGAACTGGAAAGCAGCTGGTCCAAGCTGTGCTGTTTCCAAAGCTGCCAGGGAGCCTGGAAGCATCTTGCCCTCTGCTAATTCCTGTAAATACAGCTGCAGGTGAATTGTTCAAGCAGCATTTGTTTGCTCTGAGAAACCTGAGCTCGCCACAAGGCTTCCCAAAGCTCAGTGCCAAGCCCAGGCTGGATTTCACCTGCAGCTGTATAATTTTAGGGCAGGGTTAATGATTTCAGGTAGAAGCCATGCCAGAACCTCCAGTTCTGATGGTTCTGACCCAGAACAAGGCTGAATGTCACACTGCCAGCCAAGCCCCTGCTGGAATTTCAGCTCCATTTGACACTGATGACTGTGGACTGGGGAGGTGCTCTCTCCTTCCCACTCCACACCAGAAAAGGTCAGCACAAGCCTTGCAAGCCACAATGGGAAAATACCTCTTTATTTTAACATGCCATGGGCACCTCCCATTAAAGCAACAGCATTTCACAGTAATCTTTAAACGTGGTGACACAGTGGCCATGACCCAGTGCTTTCCATTTGCAGTGATCTCATGAGAAGGATTGATCACAGATGTGCATGTGGAGGTCTCAGTCCTTTAGCATCTCCACAGACACCATGGTCAGCCTTGCTGAGAACCCCAGGACAAGTCATCAGGGCTGGTGACAGGTCTTTTCTGTCCTGTGGTTCTTCACACTGGTCCAGCATCTTCCCTGGAGCTGCAGTTACCCCATGCTCCTCTCAGCAGGCAGGATGGAGACCCTTCTTTGTTGGTTCCTCTCTCCTCCCCACTAAACCACTAAAATTTGAAGTTTCTTCACTTTTTCTCAAAAAATTCACGCACAGTGTAGAGTACCTGAGACTTTCAGGAACACCGAGGCAAAACAAGATATAGCTGATAAATGACAGAGATTTTGTTATTTTAAATCAAGAGCAGATTTTAAACATAGTTGCAGTTGCTGCGTGGTGTATCAAATGCTTTAGGAGATTCAATAAATTATTCTTATAAATGTTTTATTCTTTTATCAGTAATTCATATAGGTGGGTGCCACTGTTCTTATACAGCAACAACGCTGCACACACTAAACTTATATTCCTGTTTCTCCAATATAGACACTGTATTTATAAAATTTATCTTGCTTGGTGTCATTTGGCACATTATCCACATGTACTGCACACGGATTGCACATTACATGCCATGTGCTGATAGGTATCTCTACATGTAATCAACATACGTGTGTTGAACTGACACCAAAGTGTCACCTGGTTTGTGATGTGACTCAACATAACTGGGAAAAGGGGAAAAACGAACATCCTGTTTTGTTAAGAAATTCACTGCATTTGAATGCTTCTTTAAACAGATTTTATCAGGAAGCTAAAATACAAGATTGCCTCCGTGATGTTAATTAAAAAATACCTGAACAAAACGAACACACACAGCCCAGCTACTGTATACCTATATATTCTTCATTGCTATTCATCTGAACTGTAAATTCTGTACAGATTGAATGAAGCTCACAGTTTTTCTTTGTCATAACATGCAAGATAAAAGGACAACACAACTTTGGCTGCAGAAGTGTGTGCATGTGGTTGGAGTACATGCACCCACGTGTGGCTGTATGTGCATGTGGGTATGAACATGTCTGCACACGTGTTCTCTACCAAAACAGCAAAAATAAAACCAAATTACTTTTTTTCAGTGATTTGTTTCGGTCAAAAAGGAAGATTTGCAGAGGGGATTGGTGTGTGACTGCCATCCCAGGGAGAAATCCCACTTCTGAAGGCAGCACAGCAGAGCGATGCACTTCTTTGAGTGATAATTTCTTTGGCTTCCTTTCAAACAGACAAATTTTATAGAGTAGCCAGTGCCAAATTCAAGTCCAAAAAAGCCCATTCCTAAGATGTGTGGCCAAACAGTTGTCCTGTGCCTTTGGAGAGCCAAGGGCAGAGTCTTTACCTGCTGTGCCAGGGTGTCCCAGGGAGCAGTGCTGGCTCAGGGCAGTGCCAGGGTCTCCCACAAACCTGCAGAGGATCCCAGTGCCCATGGGGCCTTACCTTTGCTGATATTTTAACACTCCCTAGGTAAGAGATGTTTAAGAAGAGAAACATTAAAAGCCCATTTTTGATCTTAGAGTTATGGAAGAAAGGACCATATTACAACCAAGAAATCTGATTTTCAAGCAGATCAGCCCACAGACCCTATACAGAGATTTCATCAGCCTCACCAAATCCTCTACGAATGAATTCTGCCAATATTTTCACAGATACAAGATTTATATTGGGTAGAGCTTACCCTTCAGTGTTTAATCTGAACAAAGGCATGAAGAGCTAACTTTCCTGGTTTAATACTGCTGGATGCCTTGAATAAATAGCAATCAAATTTTTGCATTGGCCTGAAATTCATCTCTGGGTCAAAAGTTCTCAGCCCCAAATTGGTCACTGAACAAAGGGTTCATCCATTGCCGGAGTGTTGCCGCTTCCCTGAGATACCTTGACACTACCATGGTTTATAACAGCACCTGGCTCATCTGCCTGGGCTGGAAATGGTTCCTGGTTTTGTCCTGACAGTGAGAGCTGAGAGGTGAATTTCCCAGCGGGACGAGCGTGGGAAGTTTGGTTGTCCTTTAGAAAGCAAAGACAGCTGCTGCTTTGCTTCCTTTCATTTGCTCTGTTGCCTTGGCTTTCTTGCACTTTCGTTTCATCTCCAAAGAATCTCTCATAATGCCTTTGGTACTTATGTACAATTTGAAAACATTTTGTATGTATGGAATGAGACACACTTTTCTCCTGTAAAATAGCAATCGGATTTTCTTTTCTCTCTTATTTTTATTTTTTTCCTTTCTTTTTTTCTTCTGTTGGCGAATGTGTAATTTCCTCTGTACATTTCAATCATGACTTTGTGCAATGTACATTTTATAGGGACAGGTGCCAAGGGAATAACCTGTATTTTTCCTAAGGGACTGGCTAGACACAGTCATACATGGTTTTATAGGAGCACCGTGGAAAAGCGACGTAGCCCAGACTTTTACACTGAAGCATTGAGCGTGGGTCAGCTTGTACCTTCACAGGAATGACTGTGGCAGCTGCAAAACTCTTCATGTGTGGTGTGAAATCCAACAGTGATGGTTGCAACTGGAAGGGAAATGGAGGAAAATTAAATAATCACAATCATTAATTTAAGCCTTGAAGCATCAGAATGGAAAATTTGCATTCAGTAAAAATACCAGAGATTTAACCTTCATGAGATGAAATACACATTTATTTTTCTTTGCACTTCTTCTGTTCTCTTTGTTTCTTTATTTCTGGGGATTTCTTGGTACTTTGGGGATGTATTTAATGGCTGATGAAGAGAAGAGGAATGGGGACCTGACTTCCCGACGTTAAACCTCCACACATTTTTATTTCCAGTATTAGAATATATCTTTCTTTCTGAAGCATAAAATCAAGCTCATAAATCAAAAAAGCCCATAGTTGCAAGGACACTGCCTCTTCAGATCCCTTTAACAATACTGACTCTCCTAAGGTTCTACATCAACCACATCCTGACAGACGTTAAGGATGGTTACTGAAGATTTTCACCCCCTGTACCAACTCCTTATCTCAATCTACCCTGCTAAAAATGGAGGTTGGTGTCACTGAGGTGGGCTCAGAGCCAAGAAATGGCACTGGGAAGGGAGCTACCCATGAGTTATTTTGCTTACCAGCCCTAAATCAAAAAAGCTGGATTTTGGAGCACTGTCATGAAGCAAAATGGGTTGACTGACAGTATTTCCTGTAGTGGTCTTGGCTGAAGAAACAACAGTTCCATTTTGTAAGAGAAAAGGAAAAAGTAAAATCCCTTCCTTCATGCTGATATTTTTTTTCCAGTGTGTTGTAGCATGAGTATCTGGATGATGCACAGACTGGGTTTTAGAAAGCCTGCCAGTCATTTGGGCAAGGCAGTGACAGAGGCTTGGCAGGATGAGCAGTGTGCCCAGGCACAGCAGCCCCTGGGTGTGCCAGAGTCCTTGGCTCAGAGCCTCCAGCAGCTCCATCCTCCCCAGAGCTATTAGAGAATCCAGGTGTGAGCATTTCCCAGTGGATACTGAGCACACTGAGCAGGCTTCAATAGCATCATTCTGTTTGATCTCATTAGGTTTCACACCAGTGAGATAAGCAGGAAAATTCTCCGTTTGCTGAGGCACATTCCCAGCTGTCTGCACAGGATTATGAGCTGCATCCAAACACTGTCCTGCTGCAGCCCACAGGGATGCTGCTGGAGCCAGACCTGGCACCTGCTCTGCCAGAGCACAGCTGCCAAGCAGAGCTGCAGCCTTTTCTCCACCTTTGCCAAGCCAAGAGAGGAGACCAGCAGGAGTCACTGCTTCCCATTGGGTATTGGAATCCTCACAGCCTGGAAAAATCAGGAAGGCACTTTCGCTGCAGCAGAAATAAATATTGGAGTCTTGAAAAAATTTGTATGAATGCAAACTCTTTATATCCCTTAGGAGAGCAGTTGATATCACAGGAACATGTCTAGCTCTTCTCACAGATAAAGCCCCCCAAGGGAAATTGATTTTATTCAAACTATTTTCCCTCAGCGCTCTTGGCCCATCAGGATCTGGGGGCTAGGTCCCAGGGAGCTGTAACAGCAACCCTCAGTAACTCAACAATGATCCCATGCAAGTTCACAGCCCCCTGGCTCTAACTAAATTCCAGAATTTAAGTAAAAGCCATTTTCCAAATTAGCCCGGTTATTTGGGATTGCGTACGCAGTCTGAAGTTCTGCAGGAGGAACTCATTGCCAAAAACTCTGCTGCTTCCTAAGCAGAATCACAATCTCTTTGCTTTGTTTGCTGACTAATTAAACCTTTCACTCTCCTTGAAAATTAAAGGAACTTTTCTTCCTTATTCACTGGAGGAATAAGCAAGTGTTGCAAGATTAAGATGATATTTGTAAAACCTCAGTCCTACTTCTGAGTGCTGTGTTTAATACACCCAAAGCTGATGCTTCTCAGTCCCAGGAGAAAAAAAGCCAACCCCAGCTTTTGATCCTGATAACACCTGATTCCAGCATTTTGATTTTGAGCTCAGGGTGGGCAGAAACCTTTTCTCTTTAAGAAGCTGTGCAATAACTCAGTGGCAGAACAGTGAATGAAATCTCCCTGATCCATTAAATGCTACTCCAGCTCTTCTCTGGGGTGTAATTTACCCTTATTACTTTCTTGGCAGCTGTTTCCTGTTTCCTGATGAAAACCTGTTTCCATCAATAGTAACTTCATGGCGGTTTTGGGCATGAAGTGTCTTTCTGGAAAGAGAAACCATTTGCAGCAAGGTGGTTGCTCTCTTTACGTAAGGGAGTTAATAGTTAAAGAGAAAGGCAGAGAGAAATTGAAGTGGAAGGAAGAGGGCATGGGACACACTTAAAAGGATTATGTAATTTGGCATGAATAAGGGATGTGGTGAATAATGGAACATTAGACTTTTCATACAAAACTCATGAGAAAATTTCTTTATTTCCTTGCCCTCTTAGCATGAGACAAGTCAGACATGGAGAAAGGGGGTTTTGGACACACCTAAAAAGCTGATAATATTACTCTTCACATATGTTGTTAAATAAAACAAACAAATGTCCCTGAGCTCCTCTTTCCACTTTGGATTTCAGAGATTTCTTCTGGCTTCAGTTGAGCCAGTCCCAGATATCCCCCATCACCACACCTATAAATTACACATTTCCCAATGATTTATTGAACAAATGTTTTAGATGCACTGACACACTTCATCTCTCTGACTTTCTAGTACCAAAATGAGTGGAAATCCTTGCTGTTTCTTCTTCTCCCTCTGTCACTGGTCAGCACCGATGTGAGGATTTTGTTGTACTGACATATCTTTCATTTTTGTAGCTTTCTTCTCAATTCCTTTCTGAGCACAAAAGCAATGCATTAGTTTGGGGATGATTCTCTAAACTAAATTAAAACCACAATTGCTGTGTCTTTTCAGGTCCCGATTTCTTCTTAAAGGGTAAATGCTAAAATATTATTTTATAGTTGGGCTTTTCCTACTCAGCTGAAGCTGAAATCAGAGTATGAAGAAGCCAGTGAATATAAATGAATACACTTTTGACTGAGTGTTAAACCAGACCGCAGCAAGGCACAAGAGATGAACTGGGAGAACTGGTGCACCAGTAATCCCATCTGCTGTTCATCAGAGGAGCATCATTAGGGCAGGTATTGGGAGTGGCTCAAGGCTGAAATTTCCTCTCAAGCCCACCCTGCAGAGAAGCTGGAGCTGGAGCTGGACCCTAGAGGGCAGAACGAACCTGCTGCTGGGCTGGGAACCTGCTCAGCATCCTTTCGGTGCAGCGCCCTCACTCCTGCCTTTTCCCAGCTCCTGCAGAGTCCAGGAAAACACATTCCTGCTGGTATTTACACAAGGGAAGCATCACAACCAGCTACCTTGGAGCTGCTGCTCTGGGGAGAAGCAAATTCCTCCCAGAATTGAGCACACACACACACACACAGGCTGTGCCCCAAACCACCTCTGTGGCTCAAAGCATCTGCATTTCATTTCTCCTCAATAAGGGAAGAAAGCAGACAAATTTGGGGATTTCCCCGATTTAACAAATCTCCCTTAGCATGTCTCACCCCTTCTTTTTGCAGAGTGGAAACAGCTCTGTTGGCTAAAATAATGGCATTTAGTAAAATTGGGTTCCTAAATGGGGCAAAACATGTTTTCTTGCAAGGAATGGGGTGTTCTGTGTAGTGGAAAAGCTACTGTGTGGGGAAAAAACAGAGACAGGAATATTAACGTTTCCTGGACTCTTGCCCTTCAAGCTGAGGGTGGGAGGAGAAGGAACATTATTTAGGTTTTATTACATGATTTATTGATAGCACTGAATATATTATTCAAGGCTTCCTTCTCGTCTGAGGTCTGCAGGCTTTTTGTTCAGCGTGGCAGGAAGGGCTGGGGTGGGTGGAGATCCTGTCTTGTTTTCCCCATCTCAGCCTCATCCCTGCGAGCATTTCCACAGTAAAATGAGGAATTTTAGATTCAAGTCCTGTGGAAAAGCAGCATCCAGGCAGGACAGTGTTGATGTGCCACGAGCCTGTCCCCAGCAGAGGGTGCAGGAGCTTTATTTCCAGAGCGGATGGCTCCTCATGTTTAATTTGGGATATTTGCTCATGCAGTGCTGACCCTGAGTTCTTTCACCTGCATTGTGTCCTGCAGACTGCAGAGACTGTGCTCACCCCACCCATACCCAAAGGTTTGTCCTGTGAGAGGGAAGGAGCTCCCACACAGGTTCAGGGATACCCGCGCTGTTTTTCCCATCTTGCACGGTTGCAGGCTGTCCTGTGTGCAGCAGAGCTATTTAGCTAATGGACACAGAGCTCTTGGAAGATGTATGGCCCTTTGTAAAGGCCTGCTATGATTGCTCTGCATTACTCATAAAAGGCAGCGGTGCAATTCATCTTCCACCACAGCCTGGAAACCTTTGGGAGCAGCTGAAGAGCTGATTTACTTCATCCTTCCCTAATGAAGAGAGGGTTGGGAGGCTGAAGTTGGCCTTTGAAGGAGATGCTCTGTGATGGATATTGATAGGGAGGGTGTTGGATAGAGAAATGGGGGGGGCTGAGAGAGGAATAAAAGCGGATTGTTTGCAAATCAATTTTCTGCAGCTGTAAGTGGGTGAGGTGGTGCAACACAAAATGCAAAAAAAAGCTGCTTTCATGGGCTGGAATTTAGCAAATGTGGGATAAACACCACGGTTCTGCAGAAACATGAATTCTTCAGGAATCCCATCTCCCCACAGCATCCCAAACTGTCTGACAGAACAGCCTGTGCTCTCACATGATGGTTTGGGATACACAGGGACAGGGTGGAGGCTCCTGCTGTCCCCAGTGCTTGAGGCTTAGCTTGAAGGAGGCACCAAAAAACCCAATATCACCAACACAAAGTTCAGCAGCATCTGAGAATATTACCTGCCGCATTATGGGGTTGTGTAGGAGTAAATCTTAAACAGGCTTTTCACCACACTGCCTGCAAAATGGGAATTTTGATCAAAGGGATTGAATCTCAAAGCTGCACCTCAATCATCCCAGGTGAATGAGGATCTGGAAAAACAAAAAAGCAAGCAAGGAACTTTTCAATTTCTTTCATTTCCAAGATTTCCAGTACACAGAAACCACCAGCACCAACAAATGGGATGAAAGCTCAGTCCTTGGCTGTGCTAAGGGACAATTCCTTTAAATTGTCAGTGAATGGATGTGCCAGGTGCTGATCTTTATTGAGCATTCACCCTCTTGCTGTACAAGGAAGAAATGAGAGTCACTGAAAGGAAGGATCCAGCTGAAGAATGAAAGAGAAACCAACCTTGGCTTGCAATGATAAATCCTGCACCTTAATACAGCTCTGCTGCAGAGCCTCTTGTTCTTGCCCTGCTTCCAAAAAAGAAAAGGTTTGATTCCCAAAGCCTGTTTTCTCCTCCAGTCTTCACAGATATTGATCTGTATGAAAATGGATTTTAGTAGAAGGATGGAGAAAACAGCCCCGTGACCTTCACATTTCTTCAGCAGTCAGAGTCCCTTGAAAAATATCTTGATTATAGCTTGGCAATATTCTTGGGCTGGGCAGCTGATGTAGGCAGGAGTGAAACACAGGCAGCAGAATTTGCCTCTGTACTTTGAATAAAGACTTACTGCAGTGGGGATTTTGTCCAATTCAGCCCTTTTTGAGTCCAGGTAAGTGGTTTTGTGAACACTGTTCCCCGTTGGCTGCTGGTCAATGGGTGCAGCTCCACTGGAGCTGTTTGCATTTATGAGAGAGCTGCTGAGAGCCTCATCACTCCCACCCAGATGTGCTCCTCTCATCCACACCCTCTGGGATCCCCAGCATCCTTCCCAGGAGCCACATCTGGGCTCCAGGGTCATGTGGGATTTGTGGGACACAACAAGGATGCTCCCAACACTGCTCACATCCCACTGATGAACCAGACACATTCTTCCTAGGCATGGAGGAATCACAGGACAAGGGCAGGGACTGGAACTTCAGTGGCTGTGACTGAGCATAAACAGAGTTTTGGATTCCCACACTGAAAGCATCTGATAAAAACAAACCCTACCAAGCTTTGCTCACGTGGTTTTGGAAAAAGTCTTAAAACGTTTCTGTTTGTGAATGTTGTATTAATATGGAGGTCAGAGAAATTTCCAGGCATCTCATAGATGTGGTGGAAGATGGGATTTGTGCCTGATTTCTGGAAATCCTTGTCCTTGTGGGTCCTTGCACTGTAGTTCTCATTTTTGTGCAAGGTATGATTGATGCTAAGGAAAAGGAAAATAAAAAAGAGCAACTGCTACAGAGGAAAAGAGAGGTTCTGTTGTCTCGCCTTTGGCTAAAATATCTGCAGTAGTGTTGGCAAAATAAAAGGAAAAACCAAGTTTTATTTTTCATGGACATGTGGGCAGAGAGACAGAGGGCTTGTGAAGAAAGCTCCAAAGTGACCCTGACCTCTCCCTCCTGGGCTGAGATTTCTCCTTGTCTCGGGGTTGTTATGAGGATCTGCTCTCTTCTCAAGGGTTTTTAAAACATTTAATGAGCTCCCTGTTTGAAAATCATGAGCCAACATAAGCCAAGCTCTGCAGCATCTCAGGGATATGATCTCCAGTGTTCTCTCCTTCTCTGGAGCAGTAAAGGCAGGCATAGAAAATAAAAAACATCTTAAATATTTTTTAGTCTGAAAACATCCAGCCACCAGCTGTATGCACAGTCCAAGCAGCTTTCCTTGGGGTCTGCACAGGGACAACCAGTGAAAGAAATGCTCTGCTGGAAACACTCATTAATCCCCCAGGAGAGAAGACACACAGAAGCTCTGAATGCTTCTTCAGATGTTGAGAGCTCCTGGTTTTTGCCTTCTGTAGAGCTGCAGATGCAGAATCCTGGCCAATTCCTGCCATGCCACTATTTGCTGAGTGAAATTAAAAGTCTGTGCTTATCATGGGCACACAAAACAAGCGTTATCTCTGTAATTAGACTGTTAAAACCACAGCACAAGCTACAATTTCTCATGATAATAAAACAGTTCATTAGCATAAGTCCATCAAGAGCAGATTTTAAAAATAATTGGTTTAGATTTTGAGCTAACATCTGCTTTGATTATTAGCTCTTGGACACTTTGGTTTTAATTGGACAATTTAAAGAAAATGTTATCCAGTGCCTCCGGTCTTCTTTCAACAGAAAATTTCTTTTTAAAGAAGAGTTCTGTGGAAGTTTGCCTTTCTGTAAAGAAGTGTGTGTGGGTAAAACAGTCTGCAATAACAGCAGTTACTGCTATTCTTAACTGTGACGGTGGCCAGGGCACAAAATTAAAAGAAAATGATACTGGGTAGTACTTTTGGAAGGATTAATTCCCATCCTCTGGATCTGAGCACAATGCCCTGGAGGAACCAAGCATCTTGCAAATCACAGTTTCTTCAGGTGCTGGAGATGCTGCTTCCCCTGGGTTCTATATTTTAAAGTGACTCAGGGACATTTCTGGGTGTCCTAGCCCAGGAGCTGTGCTGGCAGAAAACCCATCACAGTCTGCAGAGCCAGGGACAGAGAGACAGAGGGAGCTGCTAGAAATGGCCCATGAAGTTTTCTGTTACACAGAACGGATCACATGCACAGAACACCAATTTAGAGAGCTAGAAATACACAGCAGATGGAAGAGACCTGTTTGTGCCAGAGCAGAACTTGGCAAGGGGTGGCTGAAGTTGTTGAGGTAACACCAGCTTCTGTTTCCTTGGAAAGCTCTGTGGAATTTTCTTTTTAAGCTGAAATCCTATTGCAAAAAAAAAAAAAAAAGTGAATAAACCAGATTTTACAGTACATGGGAGAGAAGTATCAGGTCACAAGCTGACACAAGACCCTTGAATCTTCCTCTTCCAAAACAATGTCAATCCTGGCCCATCCCTGGTACTTCTCCTCCTGTTTTTCAAACTCCAGCCTTTGGCATTGCCAGACATCTCCTGTTCTGCTACTGCTGTTCAGCAATTTTGCATCATGTTCTCAAATCCTCTCACTGTCTCCAGGAGCTTGGACCATCTTCTCCTCATTTCTGCTGTTGCAATCCCCTTTGGGACCCCCCAGTCCCCCCACAAAGGTCTCTCACAGGAGGTCAGAGCTCTCCCAAGTCACTGCTCCCATAAGAATTATTAAAAAACCTGTCCAGACAATTTTCCCTTTCCAGCCCAGATTTCTGGAAATAGCAGCCTGCCCACACTGGGACAATTTGCCTGATATGAGGCAGACGAAGCCTCTCAAACTCTTTCCCTGACATTCAGAGCTGCTATTTTTTAATGCAAACTGTTGCCTTGGTATTTGCGTTTGAAATGGGTTTGCATTTCCTTAACTCTGGTGCCACCCCCTCTGCAGCAGGAGAGACTCTGCAGTTTCACAGGAGCATTTCAGGCATCAGGCTGTCCCTGAGAGCCTTTGCTCGTGTCCCCAAGATGTGCAGGCTCTGAAACACCTCACCAAGAGGATGCTGCTGCCCTGGGCACTGCCAGGAGTCATCCCAAGAGGCAAATCCCAGTCCTCACAAACCAGCAGGAAAAGGACCAGTTCTGGCACATCCTGTATTCCAATTCTCTCTTTTTTCCTTCATGATTTCACGACTTAAAAGCTGTAATCAAAGCATTTTGTTTTCTCAAAGGCATTTTAGAGCAGCTGGTCATTCAGCATGGATCAGCTTCTATGGAGCATTATATCCTACAGGAAGAATAAGATGTAGTGTGGATGATCAAACAGTTAAAATCTCCTTTGTCTGGAAGCAGAACACCCTGAATATAAAGCAGAAATGAAAGATGTTACATTGGGTCTTCTTCATATCAAGTTTTCCTGTAATTTTTAAGATTTTTACATTCTAATCAAATTACTGACAGGTAAGGGAAGGTAGGTGCTACTGCCAGGTAAAAATACATTTATGCTGAAAACTCCCATAACTTTTGGCAGTTGAGGTTAAGATTAGTTAAAGTCTATCTAGAAAAATATGGAGTCACACAGACTTCAGTGTGGGAATATCCTGGGCTGTGAAATTTTCAAAAGGGACAGCATATCTCTGGAGCTTTGTACACCAATTGCTTCAAAACAGAATTTTGCTTAAATGTGGAAGGGTTTGATTGCACAGAGCTTACCGTGCTTGCTGTGATATGATGACAGATTAGGAAGATGGAAAGTTAAAAGGGTATTTCATCACTCTCTTTTTAGGGGGTGTTTACTGCAATCACTCATTCCACCAGCAGATCTACAAACCTGCACAGAACCTGACATAAAAAATGCTGGGACCAACCCCAGGTTTTCAGTGTGGGTGTTCAGTGCAGATTGAAAGAGAAGTGAAGGGATTGAGTGCCAAGCATGAGCACATTTCTCAGGAGAATGAATCAATTCCAATACACTCAGGGTGAAGGGGGAATTTCATGCTTTGGTAACCTTTCCTGACACTGTAATTTATATGGGCCCTGCCTGTGTAAGTGCTAATCTGAGTGTTTTTCCTGAGGAAAACTCAGGCTCATTTTCCCCCAGTGACACCACAAAGGGCTGGAGGAACCCCTGGGTGGCTCCTGCTCCACCCTGCTGCCCATGGTGTTAGACTCAGCTTTGCAGTCAGACCACTCTGCTCAGGACATTTTGCCATCATTTCTGAGTGATTCCAGGGATGGACACTTCCCAGCCTCCACAGGAAACCTGCAGGGGAAGCCTGAAGCTGAGCAGCAGAAGGGTTGACACAATTTTGACTTTCTGCTGATGACCCAGTGGTGGGCTGCTCTTATCAAAACAGAGTCCTTATCAAAATAGAGACAGCACTCAGTTATCTAAACTCACAGACCCACAGACAGGTGCTACTCTTGTGCAGTTTCTCTGCCAAATCATGTAAGCACATAATCAAATGGAATCAAGTCGTGGCATGACAAGTTGCAGCTCAGCAGAAGAGAGAAGAAAGCCTCGTCTGTGCTTTCATCCCTTTGGATGGTGACATGCATTTACTTAAGATTCCTCATTAAAACAGTGGAACTTGGCCATGTTACCTGTCCATGCTGATTTGGATTATGGAAACAAATTGGGGGTTCCCCTTTGTCCATCCCTTTTCTTCTCTGCACAAACTGAGTTGCCTTACAGGAGATTAAACACCAAGGATGTTTCTTCAAATGCAAATGAGGCATGAATCTCAGGGGACAGAAGTTCATTCACCCAGCTTCTCTATGTTTAAAGCTGGTGAGATTCAGCATGTGCTGAAGTGCTGACTGTATGAGTGATCTCCAGATCACAGCAGTGCTGCTGGACAGTGCTCCTGGAAGCCTCTAATCCAACCTCCAGTTTGAAGCAGGACTAATGCCAGCACTTGATCAGGCCAGACATGGCTGGAAATTCCTGACCTTGTGGATTTTATCCCTGCCCTTCACACTGTCCTATTTTCCCTATTTTTCTCACTCAGCCAGTATTTCTATCTCCAAGAATCCCCAGCTGCCATCATGCACCACTGTGCACAGAGATGCACAGATACAAAATGGATGTGATTTGCTTGAAAACGTTGAACTAAGCAAGAAATAATCTTTATTGTGCAGTTGGAGACACGGAGGTGCAGATCTGCCTTGGGGCACATGAAGGGCAGAAGGGACACCAGAAGAAGGAATATTGTGACAAGGGAGGCCTGGGTTTGTGTCTCAGGGTGCAGACACAGACACACTGGGGGGTGTGATGGATGGGGAGCGAGAGCAGCAAAGTGTCAAGAACTCAGTAATCTGATGCCTGGAACAAACTGGCTTTTCAGAGTTCAAACTCACAGAATCACAGAATGGCTTGGGTTTGAAGGGATCTTAGAGCTCGTGTCATTCCAGCCCCTTGCCCCTTCCACTATCCCAGGTTGCTCCATCTAACCTGGACTTAAACACTTCCAGGGATGGGGCATTCCAATGTTCATTTCTTGCTGTTTTTTATTTTCTAGACCCCAGCCTAAATTTTATCCAAAGCAAGAAAATCCCATTTTCCTCCTAATCATTTCCCACCACAAGAGCATCTTCAGGAGGGGCAGTTCTTGCTCATCTTCAGAGTTCTGTCATCTTGCAGCAGCTCATGATTTACTCCCTAAGAACACCTCCCAATCAGAGGTTGCAGGACCTGTGCCTGTAATCTATTCTGGGAAAGGAATCAATCTTCATTAACTCTGCAAGCAGTCATGTGCAGCCGAAGTCCTGCATTAATAATAACTGGTCCCATACTTGATTAAAATGGGGGCACGAGCCCAACTGTCATTAAAAGCAAGGGCCCAAATCCCACAAACATTCCTGGTGCCTTAATTACAGCAGAACAGAGAAAAGGCAGCAGTTAGTCAGTCATGTACCTTCTGACAGGCAGTTGCAGTTGCTCTGTATTACAAGGACATAGGGAATAGAGATCTTATTGGAATGCATCAAGAAACTGTAGCCCTCAAAAGAGCCCCTAGAAAATGTCTACCATATTTTAGTGACTTTTTTTTCCATCTAATTTTCCACTTAAACAAGGCAGCAGTATCAGTTTGCAATCAGCTGAGGCTCTGGCACTCGCTCCCAGTGCTTCCTTATCACATTTACAGCAGCTCCTCCATACAGCGTGGCTGAATTAGCATTCAGGACCAGCAGCAGGGCAGGCTCTCAAGCCAAGCACCTGTAGACAACAGAAATTAAAATCAGGAGCCAGAGCTGAAAGCCAGATCTCACACACAAGCAACCCAAGTCTCCAGAGATGTAGTAAAGACTGGAGGATTTCACGCTGCATTGAGCATGAATGGAGCCTGATTTCTAGGACCAAATCTGTTCTTTTTAAAGGCATACAGAGCAAGGATAACACACGAGGTAGGATTTGGGATGAGGGGCTCTGCTTTACCACACATTAATCTTGATCAATCACTTTCCTTCTCCATCCCTCAGCTCCCTGTAAAAGGAAAATAGCAGTTTTTTCCATCCACCCTTCAGGCTGCGAGGTGCTGAGACCTTCTGGGCAGGAGGGGGTGGAGGAAATAGGCAGCAGAGTTATTTGAATAAACTGTTCAAATACCAAATGTTTATTTGAGTGGAAAAAAAATTCCACCAAGAAAAACAATAAAAAGCATAGACACCCTCTTTCAGCCATTAAAATGCACTCTTAAGGAAGAGAAAACCTGCTGCACGGAGGGCTTGGGGACAGTCCTGGCTGAGTTCCCTGCTGTGTTCCTGAGTTACCTGAACACAAAGCCTCTGTGCTCGTCCCCTCAGCCTTGTCTGCTCACCAGCCCGGTCCAGCAGAGCACTTACCGGTGCAGGCAGGCAGCTCTGCACGGCCCCGAGGCTTTGTGTCCCCCCTCCCTCTCTCTGGAGGAGTGATGCTGATCTCCCCATCAAACCTTGCTCACTGGCAGCTCCCATCCACAGCAGCTCCCCAGTGGGGCTGCACTATCCCAGCTGGAGCTGGTGCCTCTCCATCCTGCAGTGCCCCACCTGGGTGCTGGCATCACCTTGAACGTTTTCTTTAAACACACACTAAAAAAAGCCCAAAACAAAGTAAGATCTTTAAGTCACAGCCATTTTTACAGTAGAGCATGAAAAGGTAAAGATCAGCATCACCTTGTAAACAAGTCCAGGGCAAGGTGAAAGCCTGGCTGCACTCTGTGCTGACCCAGAGCAGCTCCCTCTCTCCAGAGGCAGGAATTGCAGCTCCCAGTGTTTTAGCTGGGCACAGGTCAGGGGAGGATCCAGCTTTTCTCCAGGATAACTGAGCTGTCATTTGGCCTGTGCCCTCAGAAAGGAGCTTAGAGGACTCTGTCCAGACAATACCTTTTGTTTTCTTTGCCTACTTGCTCTCCTTTTAAATGAAGTTAATAGCATAACAGAGATTTTCTGTTGAGCCCAGGTTCAGATGTGTGCAGATGTTCTTTTGTGGATTTGGGCTGCACACTCCAGGTGCCTGTTACCATCTCAGGCACGGGGAGGGAGATGAGGCGTGCTCCTTGCATTCAAGCCATGGCACTCAGGTCCTGACCACTCAGGCTGGCCCAAAGGAAGCCTGTCCTGAGCTGGTGGGCCAGACTTTCAGATATTCACAGGTTACAGGCACTCACTGAGGTCAGCAGTGCTTTGTAGCACCAAGACCCGGATCCTGTCTGGGAAAAGTGAGGCAGAACCCATCCTTGGGGTGAAGGAGGGGTATATAAATCTTCTTTTCACAACCTTCCCAAGCAGGACTGACATGTTTGCCAACCCTTATATGAGGTAGATAAGAGTCTGGAAAAACAAGATTACATTCCCTGAGCACTTCAAAGAGGAGTGGCAACAGTTCCAGGCAGCAAACCCAGCTGTGCATTTCCTGTGCATCAGCCAGGGGAGGGGACAGGAGATTTGCTTCTGCCAAAAGCAGCAGAGGGACTGTCCCCATCCCTGTCCCCATCCCTGTCCCCTGGCCATCCCTGCCATCTCCCCCTTGGCCACTCCACAGGCACACACAAGCACTGCAGCAGCTCTCTCCTTCAGAAATACTAAATCTGTGCTCTGCTTCTCCCTGGAGTCATCTTTTCATTCCAGATGGCACGTGATTAGAGTCCTAATCAGCTATTAGCTTATCAGCAGCATCCCTAAGCACTGGTCAGCCCATAATAACAGAAAGCAAAAGGGAATTAAAGAACGTTGGATTGGCTTGTTTCGCTTATAAGGGTTTGAGGAAGCAATTAACTGGAATCCTCTTGATTGGTATTTTGTAGAGAAGGATGCTTCTAGTGACACCTTGGAGGAAAAACTGTTATGGGAAGGAGAGTTAGAATGTGAAGGGAAAATATATTGAAAATTAATTGAGCTCATTCTTTTACCTTAAGCAGAGAAAACAACAGAAACCACAATAAAAGCACAAAATGTTATTTGTGCCCAGGCACTATTCCCACCTCCACAGGCTCTGAGTCACTCTGACACAAACAATCCAGGCTGTATCAAAACCTCATTTGGCTCCTGCAAGATCTGTCAGTCACATCCAGAGGTTTCAAAGAAGCAGCTGAATTCCCTGATTTCCACTGGAATTGTGCAGATCTGTATCCCCGCTGATGATCTGGCCCTACCTATGCCAGGCATGACACAGAAAGGGGCTGGGACAGTTGAGGAGATCAAAATAAAACCTTAAGAAAGCTGGAAACCAGGTAAGACACCAAAATAAAACGAGAAGTTAATGACACATTTAGGGAGGCAGAGAAGAGCATTCCATCCTGAAAGGCCACGAACGAAGGAGCTGAATTACAGAGCCAAATATAAACCTGGTTTGGATGTGATTCATCCAACAGGGGAGAACCCAGTGCATTAAAATAAAATATAGAAACTTGCAAAATGCTTGGAGTGCCACTGGACACACAGTGTCTGACACCTTTGTGATGAGCAGGAGTTCTTCCCCAAATGTGCCACTGAAATTAAACTCAGAGTGAGCTCTGAAGTAATGGCATTGTGCTATATTAATCCTGGGAAGTGAAATGCAAAAATATTCCTCTTCTTTTCCTCATTGGTTTGTCATTTCTTCTCCACCCCACTGGTATTTTGGAAGAGTTCATGTTCCAGAGGTCACCAAGTGTGTCCTCAGGTCCTGTGGGCTTATCCAGACTCTCCTACTCCACTGATTGCTCCAGCATGACAGTGCTGTGTGTCGGAACAGGCAAGTTTTTTTCTGGGGGCAACACTGCAGGGATAAACACTTCCCCTTACCAATTACTTCCTCCTCATTACAACTTGGAAATCTATTTATTGCCCAATTGTCCATCTTCAGCCAGGCTGCATTTGAAATCACTCTTTGCTACCTTTTTCTAAATAAAAAATCACTCTTGCTATAGCTTGAAATTAATTTGATTCTCTCATATTACAGGAACTAGTCTAAAATTTGGCACCATCTGAGGATTCTCCCTATCTGTCCATTTGCTGGATCTTGTTAAAATAAATAAATAATAAAAAGAAAAGAATGTGAGTCCAATTTAAGCTGCATTTGAAAGATACAATCGACTGGTGTAACATGTCCTTTGAAGCTCTTTATTAAACAGAGCTGGCTGGATTCTCAGCGTGTCAGACAAGCACTCCAGGGGGGATGAATGTATTCATGTGATATTTTATTCATACCTGGCTGTGCTGAGGCAGAACTGATAACACAGCAGGGCTCAGAGGCTGGGAGGTGGCACAGCTCAGTTTGGGCCTCTCAGACTTTTGCTCAGCCCCTGCTGGGCAGGCTCTGCCCTCAGGTTCACGTTTCATCTGTCACCAGAACAATCTATAAATAGGATCCTTGGCTAACCCTTAGATCCTGGACTCTTTCCCAGCCTCTGTGTCTGACAAAACATCTCTAGGTCAGGAACTGGTGATGCCCTGTCCCTGAAGGACAGTGCTGGGTCAGTGTTTCCAGGACAGAAAATGTAGGGTTGGAGTGATGAGATCTTCCACATTTTGGACAGCTTGGGAAGCAGGTTTCCTCATTCTAATCTGTTTTTGAGATATGATTATATTTTTAATGTCCTGTTATTTGTATTTTTAAAAGGGCAGCAAGGTTGCAAAGTGAGTTCCATTCCAGTTCCCAGTTTTCCATGGTCCTTTCAAAGAACAATCTGACAAATCTTGCCACTATGGCTTGGTTTATTTACCCCAAAAACAGTCTTTTGGCATTTGAAAGAAGTTTGTGTCCTGTGAAAGGAAGAAGGCAGCTGAGAGACTGAGAAATTTGTCTCACTTTTTTTCTTGCTGGAGACAACCTGAAGACTTGCACACAAGCTTAGAATGTCCCTGGGTCTTCCCCTGTTGAAATCAAGAGGAATTGTTAGCACTGAATGGGAGCTTCTGGGGGAAAGGACTGCCTGATTTTGAAAATCACATACACTTTATAAAAAATTATTTTTATTATTATTTAAAATAAAGGTTGTCAGAGATCCCAGTGAGAAACTGTCTGGGCTGCTCCACAAGAAGGACTTGAGAAGGGTGAGTGTGCTCTGCAGGGAGTGGTTGCTTGCTTGCTTGCTTTAATTATTAAACCTCAGAGGAAGCTCCATGTTTCACATATCAGCAAAAGCTGGATTTCCCATCTTGCAGCAAATATTTAGTTGTGACTAAGTGAGCCAAAACTTCACCAAAACCTCTCCTTTGTCTGACAGTAACTTTGTGGTGAAATTCCACCCTGAGCCGACCCCCAGCTCTGAGTGTGCTTTGTATTGACATCTCCTGTTAGCAAAGAAAGGAGGAGGAAAGGAGTAATCTGAACTGGAGCACTTTGTATGAGTCTATTAATGTTTGATTTCTGGTGCCCAGGAAGAGGATGTTAATAATGCATTATTGCTGAAGGCTCTGCACAGCCTGGGGAGGAGGACAGCAGGGTGACAGCTAAAGCAGCGAGGCACAAGTGTGAGCTCCAGAACCAGATTCATCTCCCAGGACATTTCCATCATGCCATTTGCTCTTCAAACCATGATAATGATAGAGGCTGTGAAGATCTGGGGTAAAACTTAGTGTAGGTGCAATCACCTCTTCTATTATGTGCATTTCCCTCACAAAATGTGGCATCTCTGCGGGTACCCAGCAATACATTGCCAACCTCATGACTACATTTACAGTAATTTCACAACTATAAGGTGTACCGGACTATAAGGCACACTTTTTTTTTTGCAGCGAGGATCCATGCACAACAAAGTAACGAATTAGTAATGGAATGGCGCGATCGCGGGGTTTACTGGCAGCTGCTCAATTTGCAAACATTTTTCACGGATCAGCACAGCCTTTAAATGCAGCCTCAGGCACCCTCCCTGTGCCACGGGTCCCGGCACTTCCGCCGCTGCGGCTTGCACTTCCGGGTTGGCAAATTTCCAAACTCTGTCCATATATAAGGCGCACCAGGTTATAAGGCGCACTTCTGGGTTTCTATCAAAATTTTAGTCAAAAGGGTTCGCCTTATAGTCATGAAATTACTGTAAATGTTTAAAACAAACATACCTGAAAAAATGGCAAAATCCCCCAACACTTCTCCAGAAATCCCTCAGAAGCTGGTTGTGTTTGTGATATTTGTTAAACAATATTAGTGAGCAGGATGTCACAACCTGGCTCAGCCCAGTTTGTAAATAATTTCTCTCAATGTCTCAATGCTACAATAGGAGGGAGAAAAGTTGAATTTAGTGTCCCTACTCCTTTTTGAGGGTAAAGCCTGTGAAGTTTCTTAAAAATATTCAGTGTATTTAAGTATGTTTAATAACTGCCTGTGAAACCTAAAGTGGGAGACAAAGAATCATTTCTCTCCCTGAGTAAAGCTAACCAAATATAAGATGTGAATGCATTACAGACTCTTAAATGAGAATCACCCAAGGAAAAGAATATGACCTTAACTTTAGAAATTTGTCTAATGAAAGCTGGTTTCTAAGAAGGGCATTATTACATTCTGTGAGAAACTGTGATATCAGTGCATTCTTCTCTTCTCCAGCAAGACTGACAGTGCCTCTGGTCAATGCCATTAGACTGAGACTCCTGGAAGTCTTTGAAATGGTTTTCTTCCAGAATGAAAGGGAAAGAGTCAGATCAAAGTTGAATAATGCAGGCTAAAAAGCCTCTCTTTTCCTCTTCCACTTCCTAATTAAGATGAGTGTATAATCTCCATGAAGACAGAGGTTCAGCAAAACCAGGGGATGGAAGTGCTGAAAATACAGAGCCAGAACCTTTCTTCACTAATTGAACCTTTTCAAGTAGGCTCCACAAGCCATGAAGAGACAAATTACCCTCCAGGACTGGGTGAGCAGGAAGAAGGGTTTGCTAAAGACAAAAGCAGGAGGAAGACAAAGAGGAAAATATGTGTTCTGAACAATATTTTTGAGTGGATTTCCAATTTCCTTTATCAGCTCTGTGTGGCGTGAGATTGGTGACATTCTCCCAAATTATCATCTTGAAGACCAAACCCAGGGTGGGTTGTAAAAGGATGTAAAAGACTCCTTTTGGGAGAGTTTAGGGGTTCTGATCACGCACATGATCATTTCTTCCAGAGAAAACTCAATGCTGTTTACACAGAGCAGTTGAACAGGCAGAAAGTGTCAGCTGCTGCCTTTTTTTGCTGGTAAAATAGAGGCAGTGTTGGGTGCTGGGGACCCGTCTGAAGGGTTTTCCTGTTTGCTCTCTCCTTGCTCAGCAGAACAACTCCACAACAAAGCAGAGCATCCCAGGGACTGCTCAAACCAGGCTCAGCCTGGCTCAGGGCACAGGCAAGCAACAAAACTATTGTTTGTGATAGTTGACTTGAGTGTGGATTTAGTCCTTTTGTGCTGCTTCTCACATCACTGACACAGTGTCACATCACATCCCCTGCACAAAAACTCACCCTGTCCCCTCTGCCCCAGGCATCTGGCCAGCATTACACAGTGGCCAGTGGGAGCGAGGTGAGCCAAGAGGATAAATAATTATCCCTTGGTGTGGCAAGATGCGCTGGGGGAAGGGAGGAAGAGATTAAAATAATCTTTTTGGAAAATGGATCAAAAAGCTCTAAGCAGAGATTATCCACAACCCAAGCCAGGCCCAACGCCGTGCCTTCCATAAATAAAAACATCCACCCCAGTAAAATGAAAAGTCAGAAGATTGACATAAACCCCACGGAAATGCGTGGCTGTGTCCCTGCCTGGCTGTTTGGACCTCAGAGCAGCAGCAGGACGACAACAGACAGATTAGAGGCAGAAGGTGCCTGTGGAATCTGTTCCACTAATCATCCCCTCCCACGGGCTTATTATTATCTCGTGGGGGTGAAGTCATCTCGGTCCCTGTATCCCTACAGAGGCAACCTAGGAGCTCTAGCAGGGCCTTTCCCCTTCTCCCACTGGTGACTGATGAGGGCAAGCCATCCCTAAAGGATGTCAAGAGCACCAAAAGTACACAGAGATAAACAGCAGATTGTTCTGTGATTTTCAAATTTTTGAAAACAGTGCTACTGCTACTTTTTTAGGATTAAAGGAGAAATTCACAGAGAAAGTGTGGAATTGCCTGTCTCTAGAAGTGATGCTGGAAACCCCCAGCAGAACCAGGAAGGCAGGTTTGGACACAGAGCTGCACAGGGTGGATTTGTGGGGATGGGCAGAAGGTGAAAGGGGTTTTGTGTTAGTGACACTCTCATATCCTTATTCCACAAAGAAATCCCAATATGTGTGGCTGATGGTCACTGCTGAGTTCTCTCATCCCAGAGAGAGTGAATGGAGCAGTTCAGAGACAAGAAGGTAGAAGAGAAAAAGCAAAAATGTTACATTTTACCTCCAGTTTCAAGTTTCCCAAGAAAAAGGATAAATATTTCATGACTCCTTTTGCTTAAAGTAAAATGCTGTGAGTCAGAGAGAAACTGGCAGCCAGATCAAGTGGGCAATGTTGAAAGATGCAGCTGGTTGTCTTCAAGCTGAAATGCCATGGCATAAAGTGACTGATCAAGGATGATAAAGGAGTCAAACTGACAAGTGACCATTCAAGAACACTTAGCTGAAAGCTGACAAAATGCTGCAATTTCTGTTCATAATATGATTACATTTCAAGTTGCACAAAGGGAATGGGTAAATCCCTGGGAAATCTTGGTAGGTAAGAGGAGAGAGGAGCGGCTTTTTGTCTGCTCTCTGGTCCATCCAGGCAGAGGGAAACTAAGCTAAAGTTAATTTTGTGTTGTTGGACAGTTTCTCCTTCTTCTTGTCTCGCTGTTTGCACTTGGAAGCATCATCTCCGAGGCAGAGATCCAGTCCACAGCCCAGGCTGCTCATCTGCATCCCTGTTTCCTGAGGAGCAGCCGTGCTGAGTCATTATTTTGGCACAAAGCACGGTCTGTTCTGCAAGAGGAAAAGGGTCTCGGAGGGGCACTTCTCCGTGCTTTATCACACACAGGATTTGTACACACATGCTGTACACAGAGAGGCAGCGCAGGGCCCAGCAGGGGCGAGGAGGGAGCAGAACAAAAGCTGAGGCTCAGGAAGGATTGAGAGTGGTGGGGAATGAAAGGAAGGACAACGAGAGGTGGGGAGAGGAAGGGGGAGGAGGGCGAATGTCGGGAGAGGGAGAAATAAAAGAAAAGGGAGGGAAGGGCGAGAGAAACAGAGATTGCAAAGTGATTAAGACAAGCAGACAAAGGGGGCAGGACCCGGAGTTTGAGCAGGGAGAGCCCACCCAGCCCGGCCGGAGCGGTCCGAGCTCCTGCAGGCTCAGCCCAGCTGAGCCAACACCAGGGTTTGGGGATGTGCTGGGTTTATCAGGGGCTGTTTCAGGGCTCTGCAGGGGATGCAGAGCTCAGATCCCACCTTCTCCCAAAGCAGGGATAGAGCAGGACACGCTCCCCCCCAGGCACACAGCAGGGTTGGAAGGAAACCCTTGGGGTGGTTGAGCCTCCTCTGCCCCCACAAGTGTCAGAGGCTCATTTTGGAGAAAACCTTTCCCCACTGCTTCCACACTCCCTAGGACAGCAGAGCCCTGTGTTTCAGCTTCTGAGGCATGACAAAATAATAGAGGTGTTTCTCCCTCACCTGCATGTTCTCCAGTGCCTGCAATAGGCTCAGCCCATGTTACATTATGCAGTAGCCCAAAACTGTTATTTTGTACTGAATTCAAATGAGATGCCTGGATTGTGTGTGCTGCTCACAGGGCGGGGTGTTGGACACAAGGTCAGTAAATCAATCACCATCCAGGGGACAGAAAAGAAATTGGACAATGCAGAATGTCTCTGACATGCAGATCCTACACACAGCCTTCTGGCATGGCTGCAGTGACACAAATAAAGGGTTTCACCCCCTGAGGCACCATTGCTGCTGCTTCTTTCAGCACCTGGGCAATTCTTCTTCCCAGAGTGAGGACAGCTTTCATAATCCATTATTGCACTTGCTTGAACTCCTTGTCCATCCATCACACATGCCAGCACTCACAGCAATGTGGACCTCACACTTCACATCCCTCAGTTGTGTCCTTTCCCTCACAGGGCTGACTTGCCCTCAGGTTTCTGTCCACAGAATGTCAGCTCCATAAATTATTATTTCCAAGTGCGAGCTTGGGGCTGCTGAGAGCCCAGCAGCTCTCTCTTCCACCCTCTTCCTTCAGCACTGTGTAAATCTAACTTTCACCTGACAACTGGAAAAATAATAACTCACCACTGCCTTTTGGTTTATACCAAGATTAGAGTTGAAATATTTTATCAGCATTAATTCTGCCTAACATCTGTATTTATTTTAAATCCCAGCTTGCCTGCCCTCTCATAAGAATAGCTGCTGTCAACCCTGCTAATCGTATGTACAAATGGATCCAAAAATCTCCCCCAAATATATAAAAATCAGCAGGTAGTGTTTGTGGGGATCTGTGGAGCCATCCAGGTAAAGTACATGGGGGATATATCACCCCAATGCACATTGTTAAATAAAACTGTGCAACTCCTTTGTGCCCTGTAGGAACATGATTCATAAAACTGTATCACTGCAGCAAGGCTCCAGCGTGTCACACAACTAAATGTGATTAACCATCTTCCCCGAGTCAATCCAATCATTTCAGTGCATCTCTGCCCCTTTCAGTGTGAGCATTGAAAAAAAACCAAAATGTTTTAAGGAATGGCTATCCACAGGGAAACAGGGGAGAACATCTTCATTTGCTGTCAGGACAGATTACCTGCCCAAAGCATGGCCAGGGCTCAGCTGGGCATTGCTCCTGCACCTGCAGAGGGACACAGCCTTGACTCCAGCTGCTGGCTCCAAGGGGGCTCTTCTGGTCCTGGAGGGTTTGGGAAGGCAATGCCAGCCTGTGGTGAGCAGGTGGAACGAAGCCAAGGGGGTCCTGTCCAGGTCTTTCAGGTTCTGATTGTTCTACACTCTCCACATCTCTCATTGTATTGGTTTCTCTCTGTCCAAAGGAAAAGTGAAATTTGTTATCCCATGACTAATGAGAAATGCGCAGCTTTTGCCAGTCCAGGTGCCATGGGAAGAGTGTTGTTCCAGCAAAGCCCAGGCTGGTTTGTGGCTTCAGGGTGAGATCCCAACAACTGAAAACCTCAACTGCATTACAGCTCAAACAGCACCTTGCTCTCCTTCCCTATTTTGTTTTCCCTTGATCAAAGTCAAGCTCTCGTTAAGAGCTGACATGAGTGTCTGAGAGCTACCAAAACTTTTATCTTCCACTGTGAAAAATGGTAAATAATATTTGACCAGGAGACAACTTGCTTTGCAATCTGGAGTTCTTTTAAGCTGTCACTCAAAGAAAGCATATTTGTAATGGGCTTAATATTTCCTTCCTCTGCAATTCCAGGAGGGAAACCCTGGATGAATGTGCACTGTTATGTCTACAGAAGTGACACAAAAGCAATATGAAAATAAGGATCCAGCAGTCCTCTGGGTGTGTGAGAAATCCTAAGTGTTGCTGTGCAGGGAAAGGGTTCCTTCCCACTGGAAGCTGCTGCCTGTTCATTGACACCTGCAAATGCTCAGGGGAACATCAGGGATCCACACAAAGTGATGAAGAGCAGATTTGGGGCTGTTCCCCCATTCCTCCATGCCTCACCCAAGTGACCTCCTCATCCTGCAGGATCCTGCTATTTGCTGTTGGAAAGGTTTGGAAATAAATAACCCTTTGCACTCCCTCCTCCCCTCATTCCCTCCCGCACATCTTGAAAGACAACAGGGCACAAATTGCCAGCGAAAGCAGCTGGAGAGCAGGCGAGCCACATCTAATGACACCACTCAGCCCCTAAATGGTTGTCACTCCCATTAGGGAATTAGTCCTGACAAGGACTCACTCTCCCTGCAGTAAACACATGCAGGCTGCTCCCAACTTTATTCCTTTGCTGGTGCTGCTGAAGCTGATGTTCGGCACCTCCATGAGGTGCGGAAAAAGGAAAGTTTTTATCTGTGTTATAAACCCCCAATACTCACTTCCTTCTGAACCACAAGAGCAGGAGTGCAGTCTGCTCTTGCTTTCCACAGAAAGGATGGAATTCACCTGTTTCTTTGAAGTATGCACCAAAAGGAAAATTATTTATCATCTTGGTTCACCTATCTTTTTTTCATGCATTCCTGGAAACCTGAGTGCTTTCTCCTGTCTCTCCTCTGTGGCTTCAGGTTGTACTGACCCACCAGAACACGGGCGCCTGCCTCTCTGTGAATCAGCTTCCTCTTGTTTCATTCGTAGCCAACAAAAAACATTTGGAAAGACAGTTTTCAGAGGGGGAATAAAGCCTGCAGAAAAGAAAAGAGAGAAGCTTCTGACTAGGTACTATCAATGAGGAATTTGGAATATGTTTTGAAGATCCAGTGTTAGGCTTCGTCTTTGCAGCTTTTTCCTGTCTTCATTTCATGACCCTAAAGCTGTTGCACCCCATGAAATTTCCATTTTCTAGTCTATTCTTTTTCTCTCTTATGTTTTGCTTTCTCTTTCAACTGAGAAGTGAAGAGAAAGAGAATAGAGCTAGGTTTATCAGGAAGCTTAGCCTGATCTTCTGCCTCACTCCTAATATGTTGAGAGGCGAGGAAAGGGTGGGAGCAGCTCATTGCTATGCTGTTGTTGCATGCCAGGGAATGGCTGATGAATACATAAAACAGCGATCCCTGCAGGGCAAGGTTATCTGCCTGCTGCTCGACCCTCAGGCAATTCCTCTGCTGGAGACACCAAGTGTTCCGCTGAGCAGGAGGAGCATCAGGAATCCTGTTCTGCTCAGCCTGAGCAAACACCCAAACCCAGGGGTGGTCCTCTCTCTGAAACGCCCCAGGCTTTGCAAACAAATGCAACGTACAGAAATCACATTTCTCTGCTGCATGACAACCCCAACCAAGAAGGTATGAGAGTTAATAACCCTAAAAAATTCCTCTCCATGTGCATCCCTCTGTGCTAACAAAGCTTTGTTAACCCTATTAAAGACCTCGCAATTTACACAGACCCAGTGAATTCCTGTTTGTTAAAACCTTTCTTGTCTCCTGTTTCCTCTTTTTAGCGGTGCAGAGTCATCCTCAGACTGTTCTGCAGCAGATCCCGTGCAGAGGTGATCCTTCTGTGAGGAAGGTCCCACATTTCTCAAGACTTTAAATCCACTCCAGACTAAGTGTGGATGTGGATTTATCCAGGCAGAGGCTGTCAAGTAGCTCTGCTAATTGTTTCCATTATTTTTTAAGTGTTAGGTTTTGAATTTGTATCATGCTGCAAAATTCAGGTGGGTTGGTCATAGGACTGTGAAGTGAGAAACCACCCATGGCTGGGTCCTTGTCCACATCCCACCATCCCTGTCCTGTCTGAACACTTCTAGCTCCCGTTGGATTTTAAAGTACCTAGATAAAAGATGTTTTTCTCTGCTATGTGGAGAGAGCTGATGGTCTCTGTTGAAAGCACTGAAAAATGCTCTTCTTGGAGTATTTCCTGGTCATTTGCAATTTTAAATGTCATGTGGAAGTGTGGATGATACAATTCCTCCAAAGCCATCTTGCCCTGGCCCCTGGAACTTACTGTAATAGATAAGGTCTCCTAGATACTAAGGCTGAGCCAAATTCCTTAAGAATTTGGTCATTCTCCTAACACCTTGGAAGATAATTGGTTAGAAATTAGTTTGTGTACAGTAATTTCATAACTATTAAGGTGCATCGGACTATAAGGAGCACTTTCTCTTTTTTTCTGTGATAATCCGTGTGCAAAAAAGTAACAAATTAGTGAATTAATATCGTGCAAGGGGTTTACTGGCAGGTGCTCAATTTGCAAATATTTTTCACGGATCGGAGCAGCCTTTAAATGCAGCCTCAGGTGCCCTCCCCGTGCCGCGGGCCCCAGCGCTCCTGCCCACCATTCTCCCGCACCCTGCCACCACGCCTGGCACCAGGCTGCTCGCTGCTCTTGGTGCTCATGCAGCTGGTGCAGCTGGCGCAGCTCACAGCGGCTCATGCAGCTCGCGGTCATTTGATTGCAAGCTTCATGTTTGTTGCTGCGCAATGGGAAACAGAAATTGTTTTGAGATCCCTTCAATACTCAAACTTTTTTCCATATATAAGGCGCACCAGATTATAAGGCGCGCTTCGGGTTTCAAACAAAATTTTAGACTTTAAGGTGTGCCTTATAGTCGAGAAATTACTGTAATTGGTCAGTTCACCTTTAGAACTTTTGACTTAGATTGGATGCTGTTTTTTGTATAACTTTTCTATTGGTTGTATTTTAAATCCCCCTTGAACCTATAAATATGACTGTCTCCCCTTTGTCTCTGAGGATCCCTGCTTGACCACCCTTCACATGAAATAAAGATTCTTGTGGAATGTGTCAAGCAAAGCCTCTGGTCTTTGCTGGCTAAATGTGAGCTGCTGAGAGTCTGCTGATCGATATTTGCACTCTCAGGTCCTGATAAAACAGCCACCAGGGACAAAAATAAAGCTTACAAGGAAGGGAGCAGATAAGCCAGTTTCCATCCATCATTTGCCAGGACCATGTAACTAGCACCAAATAGGAATCATTCATCTGATGTACAAGAACCAAATTTAACACAGCTCTGCAAGACCTCATGGCATTGATTTCTTCTGGATGGTCCAAATCTATTATTGACAGATTGAGTTTTGCAGAGCTGCTCCGCACAAAAAAAATCCAGGAATTGGCTTCTTGAGCTCCTGAGAAACCTCTGGAAGAATCAGACATGACTTTGAAGTTTGGTTCCACTTTGTTTGTCCCTGATCCCATTTGGTCCTTTTTGAAGTTTCCCCTCAGTGTTCCTCATTGATCAGCAACTGACAATGGAAAAACAATCTGTAAAAATATACAGTTATACATGGGGGTGGGGGGGGGGGG
>VRYO01001272.1:1414251-1440879 GCA_009812075.1 Sialia sialis
TATATATATATATATATATATATATATATATATATATATATATATAAATATGAGTGTTTTAAGTAAGGCTTTAAAGAGTTCCTACCACCTGCCTAGAAATAAAAAGATGTTTAGGGAAGATGCAAAATTATAATTTCTTGTGACAGTAAAGTTATGTTTATTTAACCTATTTCCTGTACTGGCTTTCAAGTCTTATCCTGAAGGAAATGTTTTGCCAACGCTTTATCATATTTTCACAACTTGGACTTTAAAGAAAATGATCATCCCTGAGCTGGTTTGTTTTTTCAGATCTTCAGAAACTTTAAATAGCATTTTTTGCCTTGATCACCAGTTCAGCACTATCTGACTAAATGCATGAGCAGAATTATCTCATTTCGTTCAAGCATTAAACTCTCCTTGTCAACAAATGATTTGAGCATCTCTGCAGAGTGCACTGTCACTTCTCTGCCATCTGTCATCCGTCACTTTTTCTCTCTTTTTCCCCAAGGAGAAATGTCAATCGCTGATTTATATTTCATGTTTTCCTTAACAAAAGAAAATCCTGTTAGGATACAAATGATTTTTGTCACTCTTACTCAACTTCTCAGAGGCTATCAATTGTTCTCTTCCAGGCACTATGTAATTCCTTCCTACTCACATATTCTGGTTTTCTCCCTTTTTTAAAATTTTATTTTAGGAAGCCATACCTTCTGTTCACTTGAAAGTAAGGAAAGCATAAACAAGTTTCAGCAAAAGTACTAATTGTTTGTTGATACTACTGGGAAGATGTGGAATCAAAGGTCTGTGGATTATTCTAAATTAGAGTAGACAAACATTATTACAGTTTCTCAGGACAGCTTTAGACTTGCAAGATTTGCTTTTGGAAAAAATATTTTAAATCACCCGTGGCAAATCATTTCCAGTCAGCTCTCACCCACTCTGGGATGAGAGATGGCACATGGGCAGAGCAGAACAGCTGATGTGTTCAGACAGAATTAAGATTCCCTTTTGATTTTAAATCTAAGAAAGAGAGGAGGGAAGAGATGGTCTCACTGCTGTATATTTAAATTCATCCATTTCCATCCATTTAAATCCACTGTCTGTCAGTCTCTTTGCAAAAGAATAAGTAGGAAAATGCTGGTTTTCTGCACCTGGAAAACCATTGTTAATTTTGAGCCAGAGGACCTCCTCTTTAGCAGATTTTGGCTCAAGAAGCGTGGTGATAGGGTTTGACCTCCCCTGCTCCTTGGATGAGCTCTTGTCTGTCTCAGAGCCTTGTTGGATGAGCAGCGAAAAAGGAAAAGATGCCAGAGAGAAGCACAGGGGGTTCTACTGCAGAGGCAGAGAGAGGCCAAATTCAGGGGAAGGCTGGAAAACTCTGAGACTCTCCATGCTTTCACTGCCTTGGAACTGTGTGGGCAGTGGAGGAATCAGATGCAGGCAATGCTTTTGCAGCAGGGGAGCCCCACTGCAGTGCCTATGGAGAAGGAAAGCCAGTCTGGTGGTGGCCTGGGGTAGACTTTTCTCTTTGGGGGTTGCAGGGCAGAGTTTGGAAGCTGCCATAAATTTTGGTGCCAGTTTATGCTACACTCTCAAAGGAAGATTTACAGTAATTTCATGACTATAAGGCGCACCTTTTTGACTAAAATTTTGATCAAAACCTGGAAGGGCGCCTTATAATCCAGTGCGCCTTATATATGGACAAAGTTCGAACATTTTCCAACCCGGAAGTGTGAGCTGCGAGCCGAGCTGCGAGTGTCGGGGCTCACGGCACGGGGAGGGCACCTGGGGCTGCGTTTAAAGGCTGCACTGATCCATGAAAAATGTTTGCAAATTGAGCACCTGCCAGTAAACCCCACGATCGTGCCATTCCGTTACTAATTCGTTACTTTGTTGCTTGTGGATCCTCGCTGCAAAAAAAAAAGTGCGCCTTATAATCCGGCGCACCTTTCAGTTGTGAAATTACTTTACACTTCTGAGAGAAGAAAGTTTTGGACGCAGCTGGTAAAGAGCCCAATTTGGAAATTGTAATAGTTGCCATGTGTTTATTTCTTCTCCATCTGCTTTTGATCACTTCTCTCCAGCTCTGGAGAGTCTTCAACTAATGGGTAGGATTTTTACTTTAGTTTAGGAAAGCTGGTGGTTTCAAGATTTAATTAAAAGTAGCACTTCTAATGATTTATGAATTGGCCCCCACTGCACAGGGAGCACCGAACGACTGCTGATGGGGAAATGGTGCTGCTCCAGCTTTGGGAAGAGCCCTGGTTTGGATCAGCAGCTTTGGTTCTGTCTACAGGGTGAAATGGACACTCAGGAGTGATTATTTAGAGCCCCTCTCCCCTGCCTCATATTTCTACCTTTCTTGAAAAACACTGATTCATCTTCTGTTTAAATGGCATAAAGAGGAGCTCAGTCCTTGCAGCAAGCCAGGAGTTCTGGTAACCTCCAGCTGGATCCCTGTGGTGGGATTCACTAGGAGAGGGTCACCCAAGACCCTGTGCCACTCACAGCCCTCCCAGGAGCGTCTTCCCATTAAACCACTGCATTCAGGATTACTGTGGTGAATTGTGCGATTGGATTTTCGAGTCGAGCATCTTCAGTAGAAACAGGAGCAAATAACAGATGAATAATTTCAACAGAAAGATGTAACACAATGCCCAGAGGAGCCTGGTGATGTCATTTACCTCATTTCCCCTGTGCCTGAGATGAGGAGCTGCTTCCAGCAAAAGGTGAAAGTCTGCTCACCCCTCCACATCACTGTGCACCACAAATTAGATCCAGATGAAGCTGACTTTGATTTAAACACCCTTGCAGGAGGAAGCTAATTAAACTTGCAGCAGTTCACCTTTGTGAGAGCTTAATTAGCTGAGATACTGCCTTCTCTATATTTATCTTGTGTGTCTTGCAGAGATGTGTGTTGAGAGGGGGGTTGATTTGTTGGTTGTGTAACCACAAGTGCACACAAGCTCTTTAGTTTATCTCCCTGGAATGCTGGGTGTGGGGTGATACAGGATCAGTGGTTAATATTTGAGTTTGGTTTTTTTTTGCATGGAGCCTGACTATTCAAGGTCCCTGAGTGTTTTCAGAGTGCCATAATTTTAAAGTGAGTTGCACCCTGAGATGTGTAAATCACCCCCAGTGCTCAAATTGCTGTTACATTGGCAGAGCCCTGTGTGACTCCCCTGCTGGTGTTTGGATCAGGAGCACGAAGTCCCACTTTGATAAATGGTCTTTGCTTCCAAAGCACATCCACTGTGCTTAAAATAAAGTACAAAATTCACTGAAATCCAACTTCAGCCCTCTGCACAACACATGCCTTGCATCAACTTTCCTTCTTGACTGGATTTCTTGGGTTATTAAACTTGGGTTTCCTGGGTTCTTAAACTTCTCCTTCTCTCCTCCTCTCCCTCTCCTCTGTTCTTTCTCACATGGGTTTGTGGTTGCTGGTTTTCAGTGCAGATGGCTGGGAGAGGGACAAATTGCTTGTGCATGGCACCTTCTCTCCAAACCAATGAAAACAAATTAAAATCTCAAGAAAAGGCTTAAAATCACGAGGTATTTGTTTTCATGATTGCTCAGTTCGTGAATTACTAATTTCCTTTCTTACTTCAGCTGTAAATATAAGATTTACAAATCCACATCTGAAATAATATAAAATATAGGATGTTTCATGGCTCCACAATCTGTAGTTTTACAGGAAAGGCATTCACAAGCCATTTTTTTTTTTGTGAGGGTTGGGTTTAGTGGCTTTTGTCCATGTGTAAAATTTTTTCAGGCAGATATCACTAAAATCCTCCAAAATCCTGCCTTGGTAGCCCAGGCTTTACCCAGAAACTCAGTCTTACCTTCTCTCTTTGGATGGTTTGAGGGCTCACATCCCAAGAACCTGAATGTCATTAAATCTGCTGCTACTGTGACTGTGTCACTGCTGGACTTTTACTCTCTGGACCCAGAAACTTTCCCCTCCTCCTGAGAGCCTGGTGTGACCAGTGACTCCATTGTCAATGGCTCACACTGCCCAAGGTGCAAATAATATCTCAATTCATCAATGTAACTCCAAATAGTATAGCAATAAGGGATTTCTATTAAGGTCAGGTCACTTCTCATACATATCCTCAGAAAAGTCATTGTGCTCCCCTGTAATATTTTACAAAGTATGTAAAAGTCATGTAAGTTACACAGAGCACTGCAATTCTGGAAAAGAATTGCTTTAAAAGTACATCTATCACTGCCTTTCCCAAAAAACTACCAGTGCTCCTGGAGAATACCTGGGAGCAGTCCATAATAGGGCAATAAATATTCATCAGGGCTTTGGTGGATGGCTTTGGAGAACTTCTAATTACCTCTCATTAGGCTCACAACTCCTCCCTTGTGCACACTAAAGTAGTTCAGCCTCTTCTGGTTGTCAGTTCTTTCGTCCCCTGAAGGGCAGCTCTGGGCTCTGCTCACACCTGGCATTGTCGCACACAGCCAGGAGAGATACAGGGGAAGGAGGTGGGAAATTAAAACGGGACACTGTGAGGAAAGGATTGTCCTGCCGGAGGTGTGGGGCCACTGCCAAATCTGGGAAATGCAGGAAAATCCAGATTTTACCTTCCCAGCAGTGGGGAGAGCATGGCTGGCACTTTCTGGGTGCCTAGAAACTTGGATCCTTGTGGAAATCACTGCCTTGCCTGGGATAACATATTTTTTTCCCAGGAATTAAGTGTCCCAGGAGTGTTGCTGGTCACTCTTTGATGTGTGGGTGGTGACTTGGTGGCAGCAGCAGCCCAGCTCCCCAGGAGGTGCTGCCAGCCCAACTTTCCCCAGGGTCCGACCCTCACCCACCCGGCGAGGGATGCTCGTAGCCAGTCAATGGCATCTCCAGCCTTGGCTGCCTTAAACAATCGGCATCTTCATGAGAGATGGGGTGTGAATTTAAATTTAAATTGTTGGTGTTCTTTGTTATCGAAATGTGGCATCTGAGAGGCAAGGCAGCCTTGGCAGGGCTGAACAGTGTGATGTGGAAAAAGGAAAAGGATGTGCTTGGCTCTGAGCTGCCACTTTGGGACCAGTACTGCTGCCCCTTGGACTCCACCTACACAGACATCTTTGCAGGGACCATTTTGCAGACATCCACTTTCCCATTTAATCGATTTTCATGGCTGACAGATGGATTATTTGGGTAGAGATGTTTACATCTTGGATAATCACCAAGAAATTGAAGCGCTGACTAGAGTGAACCGTCCCCTCAGACGTTTGGGGAGCTGCTTGTAATCAGTTGTTGCTATGACTCTGGACACATTTCCCTGTATCCTAGCAATGATTGTCTCTGACTGAAGTTTTGGCTGCTACATTTGGGGTCCTGATGGGAAAATTCCGGCTGTCAGCCCCCTGACGTGGCGTGTGCCGTATCTTTCACATCTGATCTCCTGCCCTGCTCCACAGAGCTGGTAACCTGCCTCAGGCAACGTCATTCCTCGCAACACAGCAATTTACACCTTGCTGAAATGGTGGGGGTATTAGAATAACATCAATTCTGTGCGGGACCTGACTGGATTTTTAATAAACCGTGCTGTGATCGGAGCTTACAGTCACCAGCCACAACGGAGAGGAGCCTCTCGCTGCCTTCCAAACCAGTGACAGTGAATTCCTCCCCAACAGCCTCACTGATTCCTGCCTGCATAATTTACACATTTGTGTTTCCCTCCTGCAGCTAGAGGACCAAACAAGGCAGTGCATTGAAGTAAATATCCCTCAATGAAATACCTCCATGAATCCCAAAGCACTTTCACTTGCAGGAGGAAAAAATAACAAACCCCAGCAATAAAAAAATATTACTGTTGTGTGGGTTGTCAAATAGAAAATTTTGTACACTTCCAGCAAACAGCATATTCCAGAGGAGAACAGGCCATGGTGAGATGGGACCCGGGGTTAGGCTTTCTCAGCTTGTTTTTTCCTGGAATTCTGCACCAGTGTCACTGGCAGAGGCTGAGCTGATGCCAGGGAAAGGGCTGAGGTTGGGGGCTGCCAGGGCTTGGGGTTACACAGGGCTTGTGATGTCTCACCAACATCTGACACTGAAGGGAAATAAATATCTAACAACCTCTGGGATTTTTTCCCTTCTTATAGCTGTAAAAAAATGATAGTCAGGAAGTGAAGTGTATGGGCTCTGTAGGATGGGGGTAGTAAACATTGCAAAGAACCTCAAACACACGTTTAATCCTGTGATTTTAAAGAAAAACTGCTCTTTGGACTATGGCTCATGTTTGTGGGTGCATTTTTATGTTAAGTGGTCAGCACTTTCTTCCTCACACGAAGCAAGGCTCAGCTCAATGATTTGAGTGTTCATTAAGGACTGAGATGAGAAATCTCTCTCCACCAGAAGAGAGATGCCCCACAGGAGCCTCTTGTGCTGCAGGTGCTTGAATACATGGAGCAAAATGGCTCTTCAGCCCTGCAGCACAGCCTTTGTGTTTGCTATTACAGTTGATTGATTTTTCACTCTCTCTGCCGTGTGGAGCTGTCTGTCTGATTTCCATTTGCAATCTCCATTGCTCAAGGAATTTATGAGTTGCAGGACACATGTTATATGTTATATATCTTAAACCATAGGCTCAAACTCAACTGCTGCCTCATAGGAGCAGCTCTTTATCCACCACAAAATGGACATAATTGGTGATTTCAGTGTTGTCCTGTTCCAAGAACCTGGCTTGATTCCCCTGCCAGTAACAGGATCATGACTGAAAAGATTTGAGAATTGCAAATATTCTATTATAAGCACTTTCTGGATAGGCAGCAAAAATAATTTTTCTATTTCCATCTTTTCTTCCTCTTTTCTTCCTTTACACAAATTTAACTTCTTGCTGCAACCCACAAATTAGTCAGCTCCTCTCTGACTGTAGTAAAATGCTTTCATCAGGTGTACAGGAAAAATGATGTCACCACCAGCCTTGCTACTAACAGGGAGTTTTGTTATTTGCTTCTCATTTATCCACACCTGTTTTTGTGTGAAATAGTCTGGGGAGTCCTTTTTAATTTCTCTCCTATTCCATAACAGAAAATTTGAAAGAACAAACAACTTTTATTCTTGATGGTGTGGATAATCCAGAGGACTTCAAGGAAAGTAAGTTGAGATACAACATGGTTTGAAGATGGATTACAAAAAAAATCTCCCAGTGTCCATGTCTCCAAACTTCTATTCCAGGTCATTCTGTCCATTTTCACAGATGAAAGGAGGTGGTTGATGTTGTTCTTTGGGTGTACCTTGGGTACAAACCTGTGGAGCAGGAGATTGTTCAGACCAAGAGTTGTGTTCCCCAAGGGAAGGAGCCATTGGATTTCTAAACCCAGAGGCCAGAGCTGGGAATGGGTTTTAATTCCTCCAAGTTCCAGTCAGAGCTGACTGTGTGATCTGAAACCAGTTTCCAGTTGGAAACATGCTACAGGAGATCAAAAGAGTATTTCATCTCCTCAGAGAATAAACTTGTATGTGTATTGCTCAGTGTAGAAAATGTCTTCTTCCTGGTGAACAGTGAAATAAAAACGACATGACTGTTTCCACTTGCCAAAAGCATTTCCAGCCTGAGCCAGCCCAAAGGCACAACTTGGTATTTTCAAGTGTCAATCAAAGATGCTTTTCCTTCAGCTGGTGCAGGGTCCAACAATGGGCCATATGGGACACCAGTCTGTGCCAAAATAGAAGAATAGAATCAGGAATAAAATATGTCAAAGTATCGTCATGCTAATTCCAAGCTCTGCAGTCATTGTGATGGGAGATGCTGTAGCCAAGCCAGCCCAGTCATCTTGCTTGGCAAAATTAGAAGCAGCCCAGGTATAAATATCCCTGAACTTTTGGATGTTTCGAGTGGCAGGACGAGGCCTAAAGACATCATGATAAATTGTTTTTGCAGAAAAATGCAAAAAATAACTGAGTTCCTGAATAGCAGGGTACTGCTGTGGTTTTCTGACAATACTTTGGAGGGCATGGTCCAGATTTCCAAAGACATCCAGGCACTTGAAATCAAGTGTTTGTGTTTCTCCGCTCTGACTGAGCAGTGAGTAGTGCTGTAAATAACTGTTGTGCAAATCCAAGTGTTGTACATGGATCTGAAGCAAAGGGCAGTGTGTTGCTAACACGCAGGACAAGAAGATGTAATTTTAGATGAAGACACAATATTTTTGAGGAAATCATTGGGAAATGGGTGCCTTTTGGAAAAACTTCCTCCTTAATCAACAACACTCTTGTGATCCAGAAAACTGTGGGAGTAACAGATGGCTGATGTTTCTTTTTGTGTGGGCCAGTCAGCAGGAAAATAATAGAAGCTTGTGTCTTAATGAGCAGAGAAGATGCGAGCCTGAAGGTACCAGAAACGTGGGAGGAGGGTGCAGACAAATCAGGCTCTGCCTTCTTGGATATCCAAAGGCTTTCTCATCTGTTGCACAAAAAGAGGTGTGAAGGGAAAAAGGATCTTTGGCCCCAATCCAGTCCTAGGGCCTCTTTTTTTGTCTCTCATGGATGGTCCCCCTCCACCCTCCCGAGTGCACACTAGGAAGAGGCAGAAGCCCCAGCACGTACCAGTATGGTGAGTGTGGTCATAACCTGTCTGCAGCCATGAAAGATGATGCTCTGAATCCTCTTTTTAATTTTTTTTAACTTTGAACACAGACTTTATAGCAGGTATGAAAGGTGTCTCAGACAACTGCCAGACAGGATGGCAGCATCTCAGCAACTCCCAATTACAAAAGTTCACTACAAAACACCACCTTTCATTTCCTGTTTGTGCAGCACTTCTGAAGATTCACATCCTAAAACTGTCTGTGAGATATGTATGAATGAATCCAGTAAATTGATGGAAAAATAAAAAGCTGGAAAAGAACTTCCACTACAACATCTACTGCAGGAAGTTTTTGGACAGTGCTTAAGGAAGTCTAAACATGAGGGTTTTTTTATCCCAGCTCATTCTAAATTAAGAAAGAAAACAAATGCTGTTGAACTCTGGAAATCAGAGTCTCAGGGTTGCTTCCAAAGCTGTGGGAAAGCTGCCCTTATTTGCCACACAAGCAAGGCAGGACCCTGGTGCCAATGACTGAGAGCCAGTTACTATTCAACTATAATTGAAATTTAAGAGCTATCATTTCCTATTGGTTAACCAAGGAAATATTTATGGCCAAAGCTTTGTGCCAAGCACAATATTTATGACCAAGTTTTTCACTGGCTGCAGTTTTTAAATGCTGATTTTTGCACAGAGGACACAGATCATATTCACACTGATGTGGGCATGAAAATGAAGGCTGAAGGCATCAGGACAGAGCCTGGAGTAGAGTCTGTCTCTGGCAAAGCTCATCTCTGTCTTCACAGCAGCCTTGGTGAGGGCACTTGAGGTATTTCAGGCTCACATCACTCTTCTCTCCATGGCTGGATAAAATATTCTCTATTCAGGGAGCAGAGGCCTGGCATGGAAGCTGTTCTGGGTCATGTCTGAGCAGTGGCATCAAGAGCTCCACATCAGGGACCCGCTGAGCTCCAGTGATGCAAACAGGGGTGGCTGGAGGAACTCCCAGCTCCTGCTCTCCAGGTGGAGGGGCAGGTCCTGCCCCTGATCTTCACAGCCCGGGGTGTTCAGCAGCTTTAGGACACTTCCCATCATCAGGCAGGAGCTCAGGGGAGCTTGTACCTTACTCAGTCATCTCCTCCAGTGAGTTACAGTAATTTCATGACTATAAGGCACAACCCATCATGAGGTGCACTTCCAGGTTGTTGGCAAATTTCTGAATTTTGCCCATATATAAGTCTCACTGGATTATAAGGCACACTTTTTTTTGCAGCAAGGATCCGTGCACAACAAAGTAACGAATTAGTAAAAGAATCGCGCAAACGCGGGGTTTACTGGCAGGTGCTCAATTTGCAAACATTCTTCACAGATCAGCGCCGCCTTTAAACGCAGCCCCAGGCACCCTCCCTGTGCCGTGGGCCCCGGCACTCCCACCCGCCCCCGGGGCTGGCTGCCATGGCTCTCACAGATCAGCTCCTTGGCTCTGTGGCACCGGCTGCCGTGGCTCGGTTCGCACTTCTGGGTTGGCAAATTTCTGAACTTTGTCCGTATATAAATCACACGGGATTATAAGGTGCACTTCCGGGTTTCCATCAAAATTTTAGTCAAAAGGGTGCGCCTTTTAGTCGTGAAATTACTGTACACCCTGCTCACATGAGCCCTGGCTTTGCCTGTAGCCTGCAGCACCCCAGACTGGTTTGCCCTTGCTGGGAAGTTGAGATCTGTTGCTGGAACTGATTGGGGAGAGGAAAGGATTTGTCAGTCACTCATTCCAGATTTCTTCAGTGAGTAAATTGGGCAGTGTTTGCCCTCTGGTGAGGAAGGACAAGAGCCTAATTTAGATCCACAAAGCTAAGCAGTGAAACCAAAGCTATCCTTGGAGAACAAACTTGTCTGGAGAAGCATGCTTCAGCTCTCTAAATTAAAAATCCATCTTCATGGATCTTAAGAGAAGTGAAAGCCGGCTCCTTGCTCTTTATGGGCTCTTTGCAATGGAGTCTGGCATTTACAAATAAGATGTAGAGGTTCATCTGATCTGTAACACGAGCCCTTTAATAGTTGTAGAGCTGGAAGTCTTAATGAGGCCACGACTTTCTGCTTTGCTTCATTTCCTCTTTCAATGCTTGGCTCACTTTGTTTGTTGCTTTGTTTAAGCACGGCCAGAACCACAAATCCTCCTGTTGCTTCATTAATAAAGAGCCTTATGCAGAAATTCCCAGGATAAGCCTGAGTGAGCAACAGGAAGAAGAGAAATCCAGAGAGGAAGAAATGTGTGGATTATTGTGTTTTGTTGGCATGATGAGTCATTGGTCAGAGAAAAAGAGAATCTATGTATTTTTGTGGGTGGGAACAAGTCTGGAGACAGAGGAATGAGAGAATTTCCCCTGCTCTCCATCAGTACAGGCTGTTTAGAGGTAAATACAACTGGATTCTCCCCAGAGCTTCGTTATGGAGTTAATCCTGCCAGGTTCTGAGCCCACTCAGCTCCCAGCCCGACAATGTCTGAGAACTGCAAGGCAACACAAAAGGTTAATGCATCAGGGCTGCTGTGCTGGGATTCAAAGGCTGATGGGCACACAGAGAGGAGGGGGAGATGCTGCATTAGTCACACTGCCCTGCTGTGGAGTGTTCTTATCTCTGCTCCAAGCCCCACTGAGCATCTCCTCAAGGATGGAGCCCTGGGGCTGCCCTGGCTCAGCACTGGGGGGGCCTTGATACCTCGGAGTGAGCCTAGAATAGAGACTAGACAAGATTAAGAGAGGAAAAGCAGGTATTTATTAAAGGCCTGCAATATCTACACCTTGGGCAGTCAAAAGCCCCCAAGAGGGGCTACATCCAAGATGGGAACACATGAGTTTTTCAATTAATTGTAAGTGTGGTTCATTTGCATGTCAGGGGTTAATCCTTGAATTACAGCTTCAGGTAATGAAGTCACGTACCCCCAGTTTGCTCCCCACCCAGCTTACTTTTTGTTTACACTTTTCAGGGCCTGAGACAGTAAGGTTCCTTGAGTTTCAGACAGGAATTGTTTTGTCTGAATAAAATGGGAAGGCAGTCACTAACAGGCTGTGGAGCTTTAGAGGTATACACTAAATGGGTACAGGATCTGAAAAATAGAAAAGCTAAAATCCTAAGGCATCACCCTGATTGGACAATGTGTGCCCAGGGCAGGGCTGGCAGGTGTCTGCTCCTGTGTGCACCTGGAGAGGGACACGGCTCTGGAGGGGAATCACAGGGGAGATGCAGCTCTGGAACATCTCCAAGGTGTTGGCACACCTGGGTTCTCACTGGGGTGAGGTTTAGCAAAGCCATGGCACTGTCAGTGCCATGAGGGTGCTCCAGGAAATAATAACAGGATGTGGTAAAATTCTGTGACTGAAACACATGCACTCCATAGCTAGCCATCTTCCAAGAGAAGCCTTGGAAAAGCCTGGGCTCCATAATTATATCTCCTGCTTTGGAAATAATCATTCCTACATTTGCAGGCAGCATCTCTCCCTGCTCTCTGTGTGCTCATTAGGAATTAAATCCATTTAATTTCCTACACTGTCGTTTTACTCTTGTTCTTACTTCCATGCAGGTGTCTCAGCTCCCCTGCATGGCCAGAAGTCTCTCACACAGTAAAAAAATCTTTGATTTAGTTAAAAATGTGTTTCAAAGCTTTCTGCCACTTCAGAAACAAACTGAAATGAATATGAATGAACCAGAGTCACTCTTGAGAGGCGAGCAGTACCTCGCAGGTTTCCCCAGAGGCAGATGGAGCCTGTTCTGCTCAGAAACAGCCCTGCACATCCCTCTGCTCTGCTCATTTCAGTGCACATTTCACTGAAAGGAGATCTCTCCCCTTTCACTCTCGGTTTTCTTCCTTCTGCTTTGCTCCACCTGAAGCCACCTTTGATGACAAAGCAGAGAGGAACAGGGGAGGGAAATCTTTGTCACAGGAATGGAAAGACAAGGAAAAAATCCCTTTTGGATGCAGAGATGATGTTTCTCAAGCATTCCATTAACCTGTGCTGTCCCCTGTGCCAAGCCCAAATGGGCAACGGGTAAGGAGATATTATCATTATTATGTCTCCCTCCTGTAGATTTAAACAGCCAAATGACATTTTACAAAACAAACAGAGGCCAAGGGCTTGCCCTGGAGGGCTGGCTGTGACATCCAAGACAAGATCATGGAGAGAGAGCAAATTCAAAGGAAATGTGCAATTCTAGGAATCCCTGGCAGTACAGCTGCTTCTGCCTCCTTGAGCAGCGAGTTTTTTCAATATTGAATGAGTGATGGCAGGAAAGGGGGCTCAGGCACAGTTTATGTGCAGGCATCCACCTCTCAGGGACCTTCAATCTGCTTCTGCCAGTGCCTTTTTATAGAATAAAAATTATTTGAGAAAGGCTTAAAGTAGATAAGAGATTTTCAGGAATGTAGAATGCAAGAAGGCACAGTCAAGACTTACAAGATCCTTGCAAAATCATGGAATTCCACTAAATAGCTCAAAACTGAGCTTGTTACTGGCTTGCCCTTTTCCAAGGACAAGTCTGAGATTTCACTGGAAACCTTGGGGACGCACTGCCTTGTTTTTGTTTTGTTCAGTCTAGACTCTTCAATAGCTGGGATGTTTGAATCAGCCTTTGTGAACATCTGGATCACCCAAATTACCCATGTCTTTTTCGGACAAAGAAAGATAATAAATATTAGGAGACTCAGAGCTGAGTCCCTGGAAATCAGGCTGCAGTTGCAGCTTTCTATCACTATTAAAAAAAAAAAAAATCATTAAGCCTTTAAATGGCATCTTTTGTTCCAGTCAGAGTCCCTTGCACATGTACCAGTGGAAGTCATCACCTTCCAAATACACACAGGAGCTGATGGAAATTTTGTTATGGCCCAATGATGCAGAAAGAAACTGGCAGTGAGATTTAACAAGGTCACTTCAAGGCACAGAAAGCACTGTAAAATATGCTCACTCCCCACATGGCCAGCGAGGTGAGGGATAAACGTTTCACTCATAGGAAACAGTGATTTACGATTAATTTCTAAAAGAAGGAAATCCTTTTTTAATCAAAATAATTTATAGGGTTAATCTAAAGGCAGTGTTTGCTTGCCAGCACGGAAAGCCAGGCAAGGTGAAGATGGATGGGGTTTGTCCATGGGATTTGAATCAGTTCTGCACAGGAGGGCCTGTAGTCAAGGATACTTGTATTATTTATGGCCAAGGTTTTCAGAAGGGAATAGTTGATCTTGCATCCCTTGGGTCTGGCTGCTCAGTGTGTGACCTGTGCAGAGCACCAGCCTTGCTGAAAAATGGCCTCAGAAATCCTATTCCCACTCTTTGTTTGTTGTGTTTGGTGCTCGTGGCTGGATGGAGATGGGCAGAAACCCAGGATTCCCTCCTTGAATTCTGCTGGGCTGGACATAGCAAGGAATACAATGACCTGCAGACTTCAGATGCCACAGAGAAAAGCTTTTTAAAGAAATGCTAGGAGGTTTTTTGTAGCTCTTTTGGGAATGTGTGGCTGCAGTAGGTGACAGTGATGCTGTTTTGACCCTGGTGAGGAGGGACTGCCCCTCTGCTCCCCTGTTGCTGGAGGTGCTCAGAGCTGCACAGGACCTGGCTCCCAGGATGTTTCCCACACTTCAGATCCAAGTTAATTTGATGTCACATCTGCTGCTTATTAAATTAATGCTGGATGGTTCCCTGGAATGTGCACTACAGATTTTTAGAGCATATCACAGGTGCTCAGGTGCTTCACTGAGGGTCAGGATTCTGAAAGCAAAGCAAAACAGGAACTCAAAAAGTGGGATTTACCACTGGAAAGGCTGACAATAGTTGAGAAAGAGATGAGATAAGAAAAACAAGATGAGTTTGGTACTACACTGATGTTATTTATAATCTCACTACAGGCCTAATTTCTCTTGTGACTTTAATCCTCCCCATTTGCAGTGAGTAATCTATTATATTGGAAGATATTTGAGATGCTTTGGGAATAGGGAAATTATTATACATAAAATATGTAGCTAATATTATTAGAACAGACTCTGATTAATTTTGCAGCTGGCAACACTATCCCTGCCTGAAAATTAAATCCATTTGCTATCCGTGTAGAAGTAATTGTGTTAATATCAGAGCTAGTTTTGCAATGAAACGGGGAGAGCTCCACTCCTTGTCTCCCATGCAAAGAATCAGGGATGTGAGATGAAGGGCTGGAGTGATAATTCCTTGCTAACACAAGGAGTTATCCTTTCCTCCACCAAATTTTCAAGACTTCAGCAGAGTTTTTTGTGATGCATTTAAGGTACAGTCAAACATATGGATAAATTCAGGTGACCTTGTCTCGGTCTCACCCCTGGTTTGCAATATTTCCTGTGGGCAGACACTGCTATTTGTATTTGTACACTGTGTTTGTACAGCAGACCCTCTTCTCATGGGCAGGTTCATCACCCCAGTAATTACTGATAGCAAAGATACGTGCCCAAGCCAGAAATATCTCAGTCTAATTACACTGGAGTGATTTTGAAAAGCAGTTGGACGAGATTAAAGGGACAGCTTTCGTTAATTAAGAACTGTTTGGGCTTCCGGTGCTATAAAGATCCCAGCTGGCCCCATATCCACCTCTGGCTGCAGCTGGGCTCTGCATCTCCCCCTTCATTCCTCCCGCAAAAGTTTTCCTCCCTGCAGCCTGTTTGCTGGAGCGCAGGGACTCTCTCCTCCTCCTGCTGCTCCTCCTAAGCAGGAGTGGGCAGGTCTGACTACATTAAATATACAAACACTGTGCTCACTGCGAGCATCATCCTTGGCCCATCAGCAGCAAAACCCGAGTGCAGGCTGCCCCAAGGGCTGGGGGAAGGCTGAAAGCAGCAGCAGCAGCAGCAAATAAAGCAGCAGGCTGGTAGGAAAGGGGAGAGGAGGCTGGGCACTCACAGGAGCTCTCTGCAGACCCTGCACATCACTTGTGAGTCAACGAGCAGCAGCGTCCCAGCAAGCAGCATCCTTCGAGGAGCTAGAGCTGGAAGAGAGAGGAGAAAAGATAAAAAGCAACAAAGCACCAGCTGCTATCCCTTTCCAGAGGGAGAGAGAGTGAAAGGAGTTTAGGGGAATGAACCCGGAGGATCCAAAGACTCAGAGTGGAAAAGTTGCCCTGACGGGAGGCTCTGCACACTGAAGCTCTGCTCCACCATGGGATTTCTGGTGCCGAAGGGAAACCTCCTCCTCCTGCTGTGTGCCAGCGTTTTCCCCGGTGAGTTTGAGAAAGCTCCTCTCCCCCTTCTCTGCTCTTCAGCTCTTTCCTCCCTTATCCCTCTCAAAGACACCTTGCAGAGACAGCCCCTGTGAACAGGGAATTTCCCTGACTCCTCCACCCTTCTGCCCCATCATTTGTGATCCCTGAGCACCAGCTCTGCTGAGCAGCGCTTTGCCTCTATTTTCTACTCCTTGTCTGAAATGATGGAGGAAAGGTTAAAGGCACGGTGGGAAGGGGACAGGAGGGAGAATGCTGAGCGGGGCTCAGCATCCTGCATCTTCCCTGGGCTTTTCCTCCCTGGGTGAAGTGTGTTAATGTGTCTCGGGGCTACAGCTCCGGCTGGGGAGAGCACCGCCAGCGCTCAGCTAATGCTTCCCTTTGTATAATCCAGGGCAGCTCCGGACTAAGTAGAAGCCATATTCCACGGGGGACGTGGGGACAGCCCCCGGCTCCCTCTCCTCTCTGTCGGGAACCGGCACAGGAGTGCAGCTCCTCCGACAGCCCCTGGATGAAATGTGGCTTTGATTTTAAAAACCACCAGGCACCTCTGACAGCTCCTGGAGCCTACGTGTGGGGTCAAGGCTGCTCCTTGCAGCCTCCAACTTTTAAAGTTATGCCTGAGCAAAACTGGGATCTTGTTATCCAACTTGTGCTTTCCACCATCCTCTTCTTTCTCCCATTGTTTTTGTGAAATAACCACTAAGCAGGTTACAGAGCTGAATTTCAGTCTTCCTTTTTTTCTGATACAGGTAATACCAATTTTTTATCCATAAATCTGATCCAAAATCCCTATCTCCCAGAAGGAGGCTACTTTTTCATTTTTGGCTTGCCCTTCCAGCATCCCTCTTCCCTGCTTACAGACTCCAGTGCTAGAAACTTGCCACAAAGTGGCCATAAAAATTAGACCAGATTTAGGGAAGAACAGTTCATGTAGTGTTTTCTAAATAGCATTACTGGTGCCCCCACTTCCTTCAGACCAATCCTGCTGTGTGATAGGGGATGACTAGAGTGAGGAACACCTGGTAATGTCAGGAATAGAGGGGAGACAAATCACCTGGGTGGCATCACCCTCCTGTTTTTCCCCAAGTGCCCATCGCTGTGGTTTGCTGGGGTTTCTCTCTCCAGCTGTGCCAGCTGTTGGACCTGCAGGTGTTTCCTTCCATCCCCACAGCCTTTGGCCACGTGGAAACGCGAGCCCACGCCGAGGAGAGGCTCCTGAAGAAACTCTTCTCTGGCTACAACAAGTGGTCCCGTCCCGTGGCCAACATCTCGGACGTGGTGCTGGTGCGCTTCGGGCTGTCCATCGCCCAGCTCATCGATGTGGTAAGTGCCACTTTGTGCCACTCAGGCCAGCATTAGCCAGGCTGGGACCCAGAGAGAGGCTCCTGGGGCGTGTGGGCTTTACTGGCTGATCCAGGCTTGGGTTGGGAAGGCTCTGCCCTCAGCAGAGAAGAGTGAGCATGCAGACAGACCTGGTTACTCATGTGAGCAGCTGATCATCAAAGTGGGTCCTTTATTCTTCATTTATTGCAGGCAAAATCCCAAATTCCCTGTCAGAACCCATGGGAGTGATCACAGCAGGGCAGTGGAGCTGCTGGTATAAATGCCAGAGAATTCTGGCAAAAGAATAAATCAAATATCTAATTTGGAATTTGAGCCATGATTGTTAACACTAATTTACACAAGCTAATAGGGACAGTGCTCTGCACACCTTGGGAAGAGAGATTGCCTGAAGAGGTTTCTGCAAATGAAAGTTTTGAGGGTTTTTATCTAATCTGGCAGATATTAACAAGAAAATTCTTTCTGTTTGCTTGCTCAGATAGAAGTCACACATGTGCAAACTGTACTAAACACAGTGGTGTGCATGCAGACTGATGTGCACTGAAACAGTATTTATGGGATTATTCTGGCACAGTGTTGGGGTCAAGTGTTGGACAAAGGAGGTCCCTGCAGGACTGCAGATGCCAGACACTCTCACAGGATTTAGAGCTTGTGCAGATCCTGCTCCTGCATTTTCCTCCTTCCTAGCCCTATTTGCATGTGGCGCATCCCAGGACAGTGTCTGTGCAGCTGCCCACTCCTTGAACAGGTACTGGGCTGGCTTTCATAGAATAGTTTGGGTTGTAGTTATCCTTTAAAGGCCGTCTTGTCCAACTCCCTTATTTTTCAAAAGAAGGGGTTCCCTGTCACTTTTTACTGTAGTCATGCGGCAGAATGAAAGAGGTGATGATACCCCTGCCCTGGAAGTGTTCAAGGCCAGGCTGGATGAGGCTTTGATCAGCCTGGTCTAGTGGAAGGTGTTGGAGAGGGTTGGAACTGGATGAGCTTTAAAGCCTCTTCCAATACAAACCATTCTGTGATTTCTCTGATCATGGAAAGAATAATGCAACCTAAATACATTACTGGTGTGGGAAAATCGTAGCAGATGACTATCCACACAGTTTTATATTTTGAAATCAGATTTTTGAGATGAGAAGGGAGCAGCTGAGATGGTTCAGGAGGTGAGGAATCAAAGACGCCAGTTGCTTGAGAGTCTCACCTCCTCCTGCAGAAGCCATCCACTCCCAGCTTTGCAGCACAGCAATGCTCTCCCATTCCCCTCCTGGCTCTCACGTCAGCCTGAGGGATCCAGGGATGTTTGCAGTTGCTAATGTTGGACTTGCATGGTTCTCATCTGAATAATTGATAAGACTAAAGATGAGACATTAGTGGCCGTAGAGGCATGAGAGAACTTTCCATGATGCAGCTGCTGAATCGTGGAAGATCGATACACCTGCTCCACAGTGCTTTCCCAGCTTACTTAAGAAAAATTAATCTTCTTAAAACTGTGTCAGTGGTTAGGAGTGCAACTGGCAGGCAGAGCTGTGCCAGGACCTGTGGGCATGGCTGGAGGAGAGCTCTCACCCCTCCTGCCCCAGTCTGTGACTGGTGACACTCCTGCCACCACTGGGGCTCTTGAGCGCCTCTCCCCCTTCCCAACAGTGACAGGTTTGGTGCAAACCCTGCAGTTGTTAGACACAATGCTCAGCTCCCAACGACAAGGAGTCTGAAAGGGAAATCAGAGCTGTATTCAAAGCCCTGCTCCTGCTGACAAAAGCTGGGGGTAGGGGAGCAGAAATCAATGGGGAACTCTACATTCCTGCATGTCCTTACCTCACCCTGGGTTTTCTGAGACCAGAAATAAGGGGGGAGAGATCAAATACGTGTCCAGGAGCAGCCACAGAGAGACTCTGGACTCTGTGCAGGACCTCAGGTGCTGTGCTCACCTGGAGAGAAGGGGCCAGGGCCAGCACTGTGGGGTCACCTCTGTCCTCTGGGCTGGCTCCACGAGGAGCATCCAGCCATGCCGAGGAGGAACTTGTCATCAGCACATTGCAAACCCCTCTGAGATAATCCCATGGGACTGGAGTGTGCCTCACTCAGGTCAGGAGGGTGGTGTGGTGATGCAGCTTCCACCAAGGATGGTTCCAGAATGGAGAATTCCAGGAAAAGGCAGCACCTGCTACACCAGGATGCCCAGTGCAGGGGCTGTGGTGGAGACTCTCAGGTGCTTGAATTCCAAAGTGCTAAGAGAAGCAGGTTCTCAAGGATTGGTCCAGGCATGGCATTCCATGGCATTCTTCATCTCCCATTGGCACCCAAAGAGGCAGCTGGATATTTCCCCTCCCTTTGTTTCTCAGTGGAGTGTTTTTGTATTCCTCCTTCCTCCATGTGCTTCTGGTCCCTAAACCCAGAGGAGAGAATCTCTGCTCAGGTTTGACATCTGGTGCCCAACAGCAGTGAGGAGGCTCAGGGAGCAGAAGGCAGAGCTTCCCCCAAACTTTCTGGATTTAATGTTCACAAACAATTCTGAACTGCCTCAAGAGCAAGGTTAATGATGAGCAGTTTGCTGTCAACTGGGACCTGCCGGGTTGGATGGCAACCAAGGCAAGAGATAAAAAAAATGAAACAAACACACAAATAAACCCTGAACTCTGGTGGGACATCAGTCAGACCAGCACTAGGCTCTGCCCCATGTAATTCATCTGAATTACTTACAGAGGGCACAAAAGACAAGCAGCAAATAGTAATTAACTCTACTGCAGTGCTGCCAGCATTATAAATGCCTGACATTATTTAAATATGTATATACAGTCTTACCTTCCCATACTATTCGTGCACAGAGTTGGAAAAATGTCTATCGGTGGAAATACACCAGGCAGCCCAAAAATTCCATGTCAGCAGAGCAGCTGGGGTTTATTAAGAAAACACAGTAGTAGCACAAGTTCATGTATTTGGTAGAAGGAAAAATGCTGCTGAGCTCCTTGTTTCCAGAACTGTGTCCGTGGATAATATTTCACCTTGCAGATGAAGCTGAGCACTGGAATCCACCACCCGTGTGTGAGTAAGGGTTTGTACATCCATCACTCCCTTCCTTCGGTGCTCAGCTCAAAGGCAGGCTGGGGAGATTTTTCCTCTACCTGGAATTATCATCCCAGGCTGAATCCATCAGCACTGAGTAAAATCCCAATAAATTCCAGTCCATCTGCTCACAGGATTGCTTAGGTGCAGGCTCAGCTGTTCAGTGGTATCAGACAGCTGTGCTCTGTCCCATGTCAAATGACAGAAACATCTGCTTTTTATTTCCAAGACATAACTTACATTTATTGCAGAGGTGATTTGTAATTACATAAATGAAATACAATTAAGGGAAATCAAGAGGGTTCTTTAATCTGCTCCTGTAACCAATATCTGATCTTGCATTTCAGGATGAGAAAAATCAAATGATGACCACGAATGTGTGGGTGAAGCAGGTGAGTGCCCCCAAATACGTGTTTTTTCCTTGTTTATTTTTGGGTTTTTTTCCTGCTGAACTCTCCCAGCTTTGTAACCTCCTCATTTTTGGCAGGAGTGGCACGACTACAAGCTGCGCTGGGACCCCCAGGAATACGAAAATGTCACATCCATCCGAATCCCATCGGAGCTCATCTGGAGGCCAGACATTGTCCTGTACAATAAGTGAGTGTGAGCTCTGTGACCACAGGGTGAACTCACCCTTGCAAATTTTCTCTCCTCGTGAGGTTAAAATGTTTCCTGCAATTATTCCATTTTATTTTGGTCTCTGAGGTCAGAGTTCATGTAGGTTCTATAACATGCCTTAAATGACATGACTGACATTCATCACAAGGGCTTTGCTCTCCTAATGATCCTTCCTCTGGGCAGCCAGTTTTGTTGGGGGATGCCAGGTATTGTTTTCTCTTCACATGTCAGATGCACAATTAAGCTGGATTTGAGCTTTCAGTCCTCTTCAATTTCATTTCACCCAGGAGCTCTCCCCTAATTCATCACCATCAACTGGAAAAGCCAATTATTGAGGATGGGCTTAAATGAGGAAAATATGCTGAAACATGTCAGGCTTGTGTGTCTATAAACAGGGGTTTCAGGTCAGCTAAATACCATTCTGGAATGATTTCTAAATTGGTATTTGGTCCTCACTGGAGATGCTTGGAATCTGTCCCTTGTATGGACACTTCCTAGGGAGCAGCTTGTGGTTTTCTTCCTTTCCTTTGGAGCCTGTTGATACTCAGAAATGCTGCCCAAGTGCCAAGGCTGTTTTCTCCCTGGATTCCCCACCACAGCTCTCCAGTCTCCCAGGATGTCAGATATCCCAGGCCCCACCTCAGCACAGCCCCAGGGAAAACACTTGCTGCAGGCATCAAAGAAAAACATCTTTGCAAGTGGCTGGCTCTCAGAGAAAGCCCTCACAGCAGCAGCCAGCTCAGTTTTAATAAACAGTCGCCTGGTTCTAGCTTGATATGATTTTGCTTCTGTTTAAAACCCAAAATAAATGGCTGAAGCTGGAATCTGCCCAGGGGATTGTGAGCTTTGGAGACTACAGGGGCTGCCATCTCTCCCATTAGCTCATTCCTGATCCTCAGTGGTGTTTAGTGATTGCAAACCTCTTGGAAATCACTGCATCCTCATTGAGCACCTTTCGGAGATTAGCCCAATGGAAATGACTCATTCAGAGGCACTTGGACCTTCCTGCCCTCCAGGGACACACTCTGAGCAGGAGTATTGCATCTCAAGTGCCTCACTTGGCAGCCAACAAAAAAAAAAATGTCCTTGTCGTTCTCATTGTTTCATTAATGACAATGGCAAGGATTATTCTTTTTGGAGCTTCTGGTGGTTGTGGTAGACTGTGGTGCCAAAGGAAATGACATGGCACAAATCCCCACTCAATCTTTGTTCATCAAACCATCCTTTTGCTAGAGCTACTGGCACAGAAGAACCTGATGTGTCACCTCTGCTTCCTCTCCCTCAGCATGGTTGATGAGGATGGTCCATACAAGGAGGAGCCTGGAAATAAGGAATCACAGAATAACAGATTAGTTTGGGATGAAAAATATCTTAAACGCAATCTCATCCCACCCCTGCCATGGGCAGGGACACTTTCCACTAGAGCAGGATGCTCAAAGCCCTGCACAGCCTTGCCTTGAACACTTCCAGGGATGAGGAAGACTCCAGGAGACCTTGGTATCCTTTAGGTCTGTGGACATTTTGGGGTTTCATGGTGAAGACATCCCCCAGATGTCCAGGACACCCAGACCTTGAGCTGGGCAGCCTTGGGCCCCTGCCCCTTTGCTCTCCTGCTGTAGTTCAGTGCTGCTGTCACTGGGGTCTCTACAGGAACTCCAGGGCTCTGATCTGGCCACAGCAGCAACTCCAGAATCCTTCCCAACCTTTTCTTGGCACTGAGAATCTTCCAGTCCTGCCCACCTTATTGCTCTGACTTGCAGTGGCAAATCTGACTGTCTGGGACCTGCTGGCACAGGGACATCTCTTGGCCCTGCTCCCAAATCCAAGCTCCCATCCTCCCTTGATCCATACCTAGCATTAATAACCATGCATTCATCTGTAGGTTGTCATGAGTCTATTGTGAATTTTTAACTAGTTACTTTATCCATGAATTAAACATGGATGTAAGCTGGCATCAGGCATTTGTGGGTTTCCATTGATTCCATGTGTCTTCACAGCTATATTTCCCTTTGTTCCTATGCAAAATATTTTCTGCCCTGAGATGTTCTCTCTCTTCCACCTAACTTCCTGCCAAACACACCTGGAGCTACAGTCAATAACTTCATCAGGTTTTTAGGGATTGGAGGGCAAATGCAAGGCAAAACCACCAGAGTGATGGGACACCACATCTTCTGCAGGGTGTCTCATCAACTGCATTCCCAGCTCAGGCTTCTCCTGGTGGCTATCTCAGCTGGAAGTGATAGTGGTGAGCCATGGTGATGCTAACAAGGAGCCCATCTCATATTTGACAAACATACACAGTAATTTCACGACTATAAGGCGCACTTTAAAGCCTAAAATGTTTGATCTAAACCCAGAAGTGCACCTTATAATCTAGTGCTCCTTATATATGGACAAAGTTCAGAAATTTGCCAACCCGGAAGTGCAAGCTGGAAGCCAAGCTGTGCCAGCCGCACCAGCTGCAAGAGCCGCATGTTGTGAGAGCTGCATCAGCCACGGCAGCCGGCACCAGGGGCAGGCGGGAGTGCCAGGGCCCGCGGCACAGGGAGGGCATCTGGGGCTGCATTTAAAGGCTGCGCCGATCCGTGAAAAATGTTTGCAAATTGAGCAGCTGCCAGTAAACCCCGCGATCGCGCCATGTCATTACTAATTCGTTACTTTGTTGTGTGCGGATCCTCGCTGCAAAAAAGTGCGCCTTATAATCCAGTGCACCTTATATATGGACACAGTTTGGAAGTTTGCCAACAACTCGGAAGTGTGCCTTATAATCCGATGTGCCTTATAGCTGTGAAATTACTGTACATATAGTTTAGAGGGGCTTTAACAAGCTGCACATGGTTCTGGGTCTCTGAGAGCAAGAGAATGTGCAAAGAAACCTCGGTGGAAGAGAGGCCATACTGATCTTTTGCTGTCTTCAGGCTGTTTAGTGTGAGTTAATTATTGCTTATCACCAAAATATGGTATTTCTGTCTGGGATGGATTCCTTTAGAAAAGACTATACAAATACTCCTGATTTCCTCTTGGGCTGTATACAGGAATGGTAAAATTTCAATTGATTTCAGATTTACATGTTTAAGGAAACCTGACCCTCTGTTGTGAGGTTACTCTGATATCTTGGCTCATTATTGTAAAAAACATTGCATTTACCCACTCTAGAGACCCAAATTAAATCAGTAAATTCAGCTGGTTTGGCTTAGAGACTAAATGTAGTTGTCAACATTCATAAGGAATCTGAAACCAAATTAATATCCTACAGGGAAATTAATATGCTGTTGAATTTTCAGGCTTGATGAGATAAATTCCAAGACTCTACAAATAGTTTCTTCTGGATGTGACATAACATATGTATAGCAGAGAAATATGAGTTCGTAGTGAAGTGACAAAGCCTCCTGTTTGCCAGGAAACCAGGCTGTTCCTTATCTGAGGTTGTAAAGGCTCTTCAGGCATCACCAAATCATTTCTAAATGAATTATCTAATCCTCTGCATTGATTTGTTTTTCCATTCATGAATGGCTTGAAGAACATTTTAGTTTTTCTTTGTTTATTGGAAGTTTTAAAAGCTAATTGTACTTTTTTCTCTAATGAGGAGATAAGCTCTTGGGGTTGGTTGCATTTTATGTTCGTGGTGGGGGTATTTTTGGTGGTTTTTTTGCTGCTCCACCATTGTGTTAAGTTACTTGTTCAACATAGGAGCTCCAGAGGAGAGACCCCTGAAAGCACAGGTTTAAATCCAGGTGCTCCAGCTGCCAAAGGCTGCCCAGAGCAATCCAAGCCCATGTCCTTGAGCCTAATGCTGGTTTTCAGCTGGATAGTCATGGTATTCCCCCAGCATTTATCTTCTCCAACCTGGATTGTAAAACCTGAGAAGAAGCTACTGGGAATATTGAGAATTCTGAAGTTTCTCTTTTCTCGGAATTTTCTGGGGTTAACTGTTCCAGAAAGTAATCCCTGCCTCAGACTCCAGTTACAAAAAAGAAAAAAAAAGATCAGATGTGAAGGAAAATCAAACACAAATTTCTGTAATTAGGGGTAGCAAATATCTTGAGGAATTCATGCAGTGATAAAATGGACACAAAGGGATTACTGGACTGGGTAAGAAGATCATCTGTCAGGCAGCTTTTGAAAATCATGGAAAGCAAAGAGTTCTTTTGAAAAGTACTAAAGCAGCTTGTTCTAGTGAACTGTACTGTGATGTTTGCAACCAGTTAGATTTATGGAGCAACACTGGTTCCATGACTCATCCCAAAGCTCTTTGGAGGAGAAATACCACAAGATGCCCCAGTGTAACCTTTAAAATTGGAAACACACTTGACATTTTTCTTTGTGTGCATGGGCACAGACCTCATCATTGTGCACTAGCTGTATTTATAATAAGCCACAAAAAAAAAAAAAAATCACTAATTTGCCCTTCAGCTCTCCTGATTCTTCTGGAAGGTTCAGTGCTTGTTTTGCTGGGGAGAGATATCTTCAATACCTTCAGATGCTTTGAGGTTTGCTGCCAAGCTGTGCCCAGCAACACAGGAGCTGATAGAAGGAAATCCCCAGGAGGGATCCCCCTCCTGGGCTGCTGCTCTGTTCACACCCAAGGGCTTCTGCCAAGGACAGAGCAAGAGCTTTGCCTTGTGCTGGTGAGGATCCTTGGCAAAGAAGAGAATCAGAACAAAAATTCACCAATCCAGCACAAGTAGAGCCTCCTGTGACACCTTGCTCATCCCAGCCTTTTCTGAGAGGGGTGCCTGTTTTGCTGAGCAGAAATCACGTCACTGGTTACTGCTGGTTTCTAAACACCTAAACCAAGAAAAAGCTGGGATGTGACTGAAAAAAATCCCATCAGTGCACACACATCTCCCCTGGGCAGCCAAGGAGTTTTGTACCCAAGCTGCCAAGACCCTGGATATACTTAAAGCCACAACTAGGTAAGGTCCTGATCCTCTTGTAGCTGACCTTCTTTGGTCAGGGAGTGTTGGGCAGGAGGCAGTTCCAGAGGTGCCTTCCAAGCAGTGCATTTGAGTTATCATTTGGTAGCACAAAACAGCAGTTAAACAAAATATTTTCTTGTTTCCTTTTGAAGAGGATTTTAATCTGAATATTCCAAAAGCATCTCTTTAATGTGTACCAAAAGGGTGCAGACTCCTAATACTGCAGTTTTTCTTTGTTACTGCTCTTTGATGAAAAATGCTTTAAATGAGGATATTCTACTATATCCATATATGTGTATAGATAATTTTCAGGCTTTTAAAGGTCTGTTTGGATTTAAATTGCACCATCAGAAATTAAAATAAATGTGTGCCTCATTTACATGCATTTTGAGAGCATTTAATTTGTGAGATGGTGTATGTCCCAACTGCAGGAAAACAGAAAGTGGCAAAAGAAAAGAAAAATTCTCTGTCAGCAGAGCTCTTTAGTGGAGCATGGCTGGTAGATGCCAATAAAGCAATGCCCTCCTTAAACCCTTATAAATTTAGGAGATTTAGAAGAGCAGCCTTTATTCTCAAAATGAGAAATCAAAGGCTGCAGCACACAGCAGCTTTTTCCTTGGGAGGAAAATAAGTAATTGTCTTCTCTCTTTCTTGGTGGGTACTGCTGTGCTTGACATAAAAATATAAGCGCTCCAGTGCTTTATTACTGACATATTTTTAAAGCTGTCGGGTCGGAGTAACCAGGAGAGGCTGAGTGTCTGAATTCTCCAGTTCTTGTGATGTTTGCCTTGCACTCACGCCTCCTTCCAAATGGATTTTCATGACAACTGTCACAACAGAGGGGTCTCCACTGAGCGAGATGAGAATGTGCTGCTGCTCCAAAGAATTGTCTGCAGATTTCCTCTGTCCCACCACATCAGGTCTCCCGTCTAAGGCAATATTCT
>VRYO01001272.1:1467153-1496193 GCA_009812075.1 Sialia sialis
TTCTCCATTTCAAAGAGAGGCTCCTGCCCATCTTAGCAGACACCTGTCCTCCAAACTAGGGCAGATTATTGATACCCCACCAGCCCAGCCTGGGCAGGTGAAAGGAAAGGGAAAAAGCAATAGGTACAAGCAACACTGCAGAGGTTTAGCTTAGAACTGCAAGCAAAGGTTCAGGTTACCACATCCACTCTTTTGAGGGTATCTGACAGTGTCACCCAGCACCAGAAAAACTCACTTTCTCTCCTCTTTCTCCTTTGGGACCTGGCAACCCCTATGGAGGAAAAAAAATTAAAAATAAGGAAGTCTAAGGAAAGGAAGAACAGAAAACAAACAAAGGAATTCATGGGGGTATGGGTTACATTAGTGGGACATGGAGCACAAACACTCTCGTTGTTTCCTTGACCTCATGGCAGTGATTGTAAGAGCTTTAATTCCATACTTAAAAGTATGAACTCATACTCAAACACTTTGTTTTTAAAGAAAAAGCACAATAATAAATCAGTTACTGGAGCAGTGGGATAAGCAGCGTCAACAGAGATGCAGAAATTTCTCAGATGCACTCTTAGAACAGATTTCTCAACAGGACAGGTGGTTTTTCACATCCGAGGAGAAGAAATAATGTTTACATCTGTTTACATACGTTTACAAGCCCAATGCTGGCTGCTCCAGCTCAGGAATTACTTTCTTGCTTTATTCTAGAATCGTACGTTTGTTTAGATTTTGTGTAGCAGGTGAATCTGAGCCCAGGGAGATGGGATTTGTTGAATGCTTTATTAACAGACCAGTAGCCTGCATTTTTAATACCCAGACATCCCTTTAAGAAGGATGAGTGTGAATTTAAACCATTCTTTAGACTCTGATGTGGGAACAATTCATTTTCATTATATTTTTCCACATCTTGGCCTTCTTTAAGATCCAAAACCAGAAACTTACTGTTGGTCCAACATCACCTGGAGGTCCCTTCTCACCACTGCTGCCTCGGCTGCCTGTGGCTCCTTGGAAACCCTGCAGACATTACAGATGAAAATCCAGTTATATCCTCACTTTTTTTTCTGTTCAAGGGCTCCAGGGGCACCCATGGTGGGAATTTAGAGGACTCAAGCAAGGGAACAGTGGCCTTAAGTTCCCTGTCCAGCCATGAGCCCACTGTTCAAAGCACATTGTGTGTGTATCATGCTCACATAATTTCCCATCACCATCTCAATTATGACCAAGCTGAGTTTTGCCAACAAACTGTAGTGTAGTCTATACCCTACAGGCTTTTGATCTTTTATTATATATTCAGATTTAGACATAGCCTAGAGCACAACCCTCATCTTCAGCCTCCCAGTTCCACAGGGTTGTTTTCTTTTTCCTTTAAAATCTGTGCTGGACTCTAATATTTTACAACATCAACAGCAGCAGAGAGAGTGGGAAGTGCCTTCTGTGGTCACCTTCTCTTTGTGAACTATCTGAGCCATAAAGGGAAGAAAAAAACCAGCCAAAACCAACTAGCAGAAATATTTTGTTTTAGGATTTCCCAGCTACTACATTTGAACTCAGTAGATTTTAGCCACTTTTCTGAACAGTGAAACTGAGAAAAGTTTTCAAGGCAGCCCCAGAACAGCTTTCAGAGCCTGCTCTGAAGGTGACAGTGCTTTCCTTATATTTAAAAAGCTGAGGCTCAATCCTGCCAACTCCACATATTTCCAGGTTGATCAAGTCAAAGTTATGAGCTTAATTCAACCTTGGCTTCTATAAATAACTTAGCAAAACCACTGCCAAATTCCTTATAATTCAGTGGTGAGATTCAGCTGTGAGAATCAGTAATTTATCAGGTCCACCAGCCATTAACTAAACACAAATTTAGTTCAATTTCCAAGTAAAATGAAGGGTTCCTGTGGTGCCTTCCAATTAGGAGCTGTAAACCAACAGATCTTAAAGTTCTGCTACCCTGGGCACAACTGAGTGGAGCTACACCCATCTAAATCCAGATATTAGCAGCAATGTGGGGGGAACCTTTCACACTGCCTGCATCCTCCAGCTCCTGCTGATTTCAGTCTAACAAGCCAAATCGCCTCCAACTCAACCAACAGTTGCAAAACAGTAGTGTCAGGAAAGTGAAAACAGCAAAATAAGAATCTCCTTGCTGGGATGAAGTTTCCTTGCCAAAGGAAGCCAGGGATTTTGTCCTGAGTGGCAGGGAAAGGGGGCATCTGCAGGATGTGCCAGGTGTTCCCTGTGGTGCCCTGGCAAGGGGGTTTGCCCTGACACTTCCAGGTGAAAGCACAAAACTCTGCTGAGGAGCAGATTTCAGAGTGCATCCCTCACAGGGAGTACTCACCCTTGGTCCAGGAGGTCCTGGAGGCCCAGCTGTGCCTTCTAGTCCCCTCACCCCCTGCAAAGCCAAATCCAGTCATTTATTAACAAGAGGATTCTAAGAGACTTCATCAGCAGTGAGATTTTCCATGTGCTGCTTTTAACAGGAACTTGCTAAAGATGAGTTGAGCAGCAAGAAGGGCATTATCTGCTCAAATTTGGCCAAGCCTGAAATGATCACATTTTTTCCCCCAATCTCTCAGGCTTTGTGAAAAGACCATTCACTTCTGCACTGAGTGCATTGGGATGTTTTGGGTCTCTTCTGGGACACTCAAAGCAGATTTTTAGGCACCCGTGCACAAAAGCTCAGCAGTGAGGTGTTTTACCTTTGCACCTTGAAGTCCATCCTTGCCTGGAGCTCCCTGCACACCAGGAATGCCCTGTAAATCAGAAATGCTGGGTAAAGTCAGCATCTCATTATCATTGCCCTAATTCATCAGGTAACAGAGGACAGAAGAGAAAGGTCAAAGAAGGGAGTCATTAATTACATAGAGCAAAGAATGTTATCCTAGGTTTAATTCCATCATATCCAGCTTCCACACAGGTCTATCAAGTGACTCAGTTTCCATTAGGATGGTATTCCAAATGACAGATAATTTCCAAGCAGATAAGAACAACAACTTTTCAGACTTGCTAAAGTAGTTACACAGAATAAAAAAAGGGCAAATCTTTGATCTTTGGTACAAGCCGAAGAAGTGGTGTTTACCATTACCTGCATGCCAGGGATTCCAGTGTCTCCCTTCTCTCCTTTAATTCCTGGTGGCCCCTTGGATTAAAACAGAAGCACACAGTGGGTGTGTGGCAAAACCCTTTAAGGCAAAGAGCATCCTGCTGCTCCATATCCATGTCCCAGGTTGTTCCTGCTCCCTGCAGTGCTCCAGGGTAATTTACAGCCACAGCATGTGCACAGGGATGCTGCCATCCCAGACAAGTGGCAGCCCTTGCCACTGCTCCCTGCCAAGCAATGATGATCACTGGAAAGAGAAATGCCTGAATATTCATAGAAATCCTGAGTTGGAAGGGACCCCACTGGGCTGCTTTCAATAAAAGCCCATTAAGGAGAGTCTGGACAAAAGCAGGTTTTGGCCAGAATGATGAAGTGCAGGGCCTCATCAGCATAAAACCCAGTGATTGTCATCTCTCCCTCTGCAGCTGTTGGTGAGGGTGATGTAAATACACAAATCACACCACTGACACCATTTCTGAGACAGGCTCTAACTGGGAACAGCGAAGAGCAGGTGGCAAGGAAAAGGCAATGGAAGAGGTGACATACCACAGGGCCCTGAACTGTGATTCCTTGGGAGCCTGGAGAGCCTTGCTGGCCACTGGGACCTGCTGGTCCTACTTGTCCAGGTGGGCCTGGTTCACCCTGAAACCAAAGACAAGGAAACAATCATAGGGGAAGTGTTGGTGTCTGCTCTCCTCATGGGCTGCCCTGCAAAGCCTGGGTCAGCACGAACCATCTACAGGATTCAAGATTAAATTAGGGCACTGAGGGCATCTCCAGTAACCTCAGCTGCCTTTATGTTTTAGGTCCAAGGTTTTGGTCCATCTTTCGTGAGAGCAGACAGCAAAGCTGCTGAGGGGGCTTTGCAGAGCACAGTTCATCTTCCAAAGCAGTTATTCTTGTCATTCAAGGTGGTCAGGGAGCAACGGGAAATATTCCTTAGCTCATTTCTGAGATTTGTGTCCACTCTCATTCCCTCCCCCAAACCTTTCCCCTGCAGCCATGTTGTTTTCCCAGATGTCATCCCAAAAAATGGGACCAGTGCTTTGCTCTGGCCCTGCCCTGTGTTGATCCAGAAGCTGTCACCACTTGCACCAGGGTTTGCTACAGCCCCAGGGCTGGGAGATTCAGACCCAGCCATTCCTCATGCTCACCTCAGGGCTGTGGTTCCCTCTCTGCCTCCCTCCCCACACTGCTCTGCCCCAGGGCAGTACCAGTGTGTCTGATCAGGAGGTTTGGCAGCACAAATCCTGACCTGTCCAGCACAGCTGCTCTCAGAGGACATTGCTGACCATGTACTGTGCATTAATTCAGCACAATCAGGCTCATCATCTCCATTTCCAAAACCCAACTGAGCATTTAATTAATAATAAGTGATCCCATCCTCCTCAATGTGCTGTTAAGGCACAGTTTGGGCTCAGCTTGGTGCAGTTAGATAATCTCCAGTTTAAGGACTCACCTTGGGTCCTGGCTCCCCCTGCTCCCCCTGAGGTCCTCTCCTCCCAGGACTGCCCTGCCAGTGGGACACAAAGAGCATCATCACATTTATTGCTGTAACCAGGAGCCTGGGGGACAGAATATGCACTTCACTGCCCCACACTGAAAGATGCTCTGTCTCACATAGCTCAAAACAAATAGAGATAAGAAGAGAATTTCATGTAATTTCATGACTATAAGGTGCACCCTTTTGACTAAAATTTTAATCAGAACCCGGAAGTGCGCCTTATATATGGGGAAAGTTTGGAAATTTGCCAACCCAGAAGTACAAGTTGCAGCAGCCGGCACCGGGGACAGGCGGGAGTGCCGGAGCCCACAGCACAGAGAGAGCACCTGGGGCTGTGTTTAAAGGCTGCGCCAATCCGTGAAAAATGTTTGCAAATTGAGCAGCTGCCAGTAAACCCCGCGATCGCGCCATTCCGTTACTAATTCGTTACTTTGTTGCGCATGGATCCTCGCTACAAAAAAAAGTGTGCCTTATAGTCCAGTGCACTTTATAGGCGTGAAATGACTGTAATTTGAGTTGTCCAGGAAATGGGGGAAAGGGAAGAAGAACAGCCCAGCCCCTCCATGACCAGCACTGGGAGCACAGCATAAATTCCCAGCAGAGAGAGATGAAGTTTCAACTTTTAACCTCCTTCCAATTCCCTCTGAGTGGATCCACGCTGAGACAATGTCTCACATGGGCATGGAACACACTTGAGAAGGAAGAAAAGGGGTGCTCACATCTAGACTCCTTTGGAACTCAGCTAGTTTTACACTCTCCACCCCAGAGAGGTGACATGTGCTGAGATCAGGGACAGACCTGGCTCTGGGAGACCTGGCTTAGCTCTGCCTCTGCCTAACTGGGTGGGGGAAAGAAACCAATCTTCTGGCATAAACTCATTTTGTGTGACTTTTTGACATCTTAATCTGAACGTTGCTATTCTCAAATCCAAAAGAAACCCATGGATTTGAACTGAGAAGCACAGGCAGGGAACTTTGGGATAGGTGCTTTCAGAAGTGCCCAGAAATTCATTTCAGAGGCCAGCTGGAGCTGGTCAGACACACTCATTAAGAACAGTGATAAATACAAGGTGGGACGTGTCTTGCTAACTGGAATTTTAAAAATAGCAGTGAGTGCTGTTGTAACTGCAGCAAATTACCAAGGGTTCAGTGGTGTGAGGAGAAGGTTATGTGTCAAAACCCGATTTCCTCTAATGCTTTAAAGAGCCCTGCTCTTTAAGGAGTTGTCTGTGGAGATGCTTAAACCACAGGGCAATGCAAGCTGGTAATTATGCACTTAGGATGTTGGAGCAAACTGTGACAGTGCAGTGTGCTGTTAATTAAACTTCCACCGGAATGAGCAAGTAATTACTCTGCAATGAGGCACTCTCCTTGCATGGAACTGAGCTCACAGCTAAACCACAGGTCAGTGCAGGAGGTGATCTGAGACCTTTTCACTTGAAAAAGGAGGCAAACGTTTCCATTATGGTTATTTTCCAGGAGAAAAGCACCTGGTGTGGTTGAACTGAGTTGCTCTGGACAGGTTGTCTGTCAGGTTTCAGATGGCTTGGGCAAACCAAATATTCTTCCCCAGATTTTCTAAAAGCAAATTTTTTAGAACTGCTTCCTAGTGTTTAACAGGAATATTTTTCTCCTGGGATTTAAGCCCATGATAGCTTTCCTGCATACATAATGGATAGAGCAGAATTTATGCCCTTTTTCCTGAGCATACTGAATATGTAATGGCTGTTTTCTCTTCCCCCTCATTTCTTCAGGGTTTTCTTGCAAGTGACATTCACTGAACAGAAAGAGAGCTTTGGGAACAGACAGGATAGCAAAGTCTCCCCTTTCTCTTTACACTGTCCACCCACACAGACATTCCAAGGCTCCAATTTAACATAGGATCCAGATAGGAAGATTTTATTGGTGAGGTTTTTTTTCCTTAAATTTACAGAAAGTTTCAGAGCCTCCAATCCATGAAATCTCTGCAGACACTGAGGGTGACCTGTCCTCCTCTCCTAAGAGGATTAATGTGGAAGCAGGAGCTGCTCAGCCTGTTCCCAGCTGCAGCTGTTGCCCTGCCAACTCTCCATCTCCCATTTCATCACCATCCAAAATCCAAAGGGAAACTCTCAGCCTTGCCCTGGAAAACCTCCTTGAGCTGAGATGAGAGGAAATGGCCTCAAGTTGCACCAGGGGAGGTTTAGATTAGACAGGAGGGTAAAACTTCACCAAAAGGGTTGTCAAGCCCTGGCACAGGCTGCTCAGGGCAGGGCTGGTGTCACCATTTCTGCAGGGATTTAAAAGGTGAAGATGTGGCTCTTGGGGACATGGTTCAGCCCTGATGAATGGGTGGGCTCAATGATCTTTAGGATGTTTTCCAATCCGAATGATTCTGTGATTCTCAAACCTCACAGAGCCCCGGGGGTGTTACCCAAGGCCCAACATGCCACAACAAATGAACCAACAGCAGCACAAGCAATCCAGCAGGTGGGAGGGAGAACTTACAGGGGGCCCCGGGGGTCCTGGCAAGCCTGGGCGCCCAGAAGTGCAAGAACAGGCAGGAGCCAAGGTAGGGCAGGTGTCCTCATCCCTCTGAAATGAAATCAAGCCAAAACCAGTCATGAGCAGCTGCACAGCAAGAGCAGGATCACAAGTACAGCACTCAGTGTTTCAAAATTCACTCTTTTACCTGAAGAAAAGCAGATTTTTTTTTCTACTCCACTGAGAGATTTTTGTGAGCAATCGAGTGTTTTATTTTTTCTGTTGAATAACAAATTTAGCCAAAAAAACCCTTATGAACCAGCCCTGCCTGCAATGTGCAAAACACATATTGGAAGATAATTTTCTCCTTTCTACATATTTATACACCCCACATAGCACTTCTCTGTGTTGAGAAGTGAGGGGAAGAGTGGGGGATGTTCTGCCCTGGGGCTGAGATGGCAGCAAAGCCCAGGACTGCCAGGGCTCCTGGATGAGGTTGTGACAGGAAAAATCTGCCCTGCACCAGGATTGGAAGTTTTTATTCTTCTTGAAGCAAACATAGTTTTGTTTACTTCACCAAGAAACACACTGATGGTATTCCCAAGAAGAAAAAAAAATGCTTTCCTTCTTAAGTGTATCAAAATCTTTTGCAGTGTCACTCCAGCGCCATGGAGTTGTCCCATCCTCCCCAGGCTCCTGTCAGTGAGCAGAGCAGGGCCCCTTGTCTCACCAGTGCAGGGAGATCACAGCATCTGTCCTGCTCTGCCCCCACGCTGCTGCACAAGATCTGCAGAGACTGCAGCTGGAACTGGGGGAGAAAAAAGAGAGTTTGATGAGACAGTAGCATTGGCTCCCACCACCCATCACCAAATCTGAGGAAGTTCAAGTGATAAAAATAATCATCAGGGATGATTTGACAGGACTCTGCTGTGTGATCCCAATTATAACTGTGCCCCAAAAAAGCCATGACAGGGAACTGGCCCCAGACTGAGTGTTCCACGAACCTCAGTTCTCTGTCTTGCTGAGCAAGTCAACAAAGCAGCTTCACATCACATCTCCAGTTTACTCAGAGCCCTCAACAGCAGCAGGTTCCCAACTAATTGGGCTTCAGCACCACCACGATGTGAAAGAAAACTCTGATTTGCTGCCCTTGGGGACATGGGGAGAAGGTAAATGTGGCAGCAGCATTTCCCAGGGCAGATGGGATCCCCTCCCAAAAACCCCAACCAGTCTCTCACCCCCTCCCTCACAACAGCCACATCTTCCCATTCTGATTAACAAAAAAGCAAACACTTGCACAAAGCCAAACAAAATAATGAGGTAGAGATTAATTTTTCTTTCCTTGACACCATTTCTCTTTTTTTTTCCCCTTTCACTCCATGCATTTAACAAGGACCAAGCCCAGGGAGGGTGACAGGCAGCATACGGATACAGATGAGCCCTGCAGATCAAGTGGCATTTAAAGATTTCTTAAATTAAATAAGGTTCCATGATAACCAATAATGAGGCACTCTGTCTTCTCAAGGACAGCAGAGCTGTTGAAGATGTGCTTGAAAGGCAATGGGAGTAGGGATGGCACAAGGCTGTTTATTATTTGACTAGACCTGTCTAGCAAGCTGCTAGCAGAGAGAATTTGAGAGGGACAAGGAAAGCACAGATTCCTGCCTTGATGGCCACAGGCTTGTAATCAAATTGCCAGAGAATTTATTTAGGAATCAAGTGAGTACTGACTGAACACACTGTCTCCTGGTTTATTACCCAGCTGACCCCATTTCTTACAGGCAATTCCACTTTTTTTTTCTGGTGTATCCCAAACCTCTGCCTCTCACTTTGCAGCTGGGGATGCACATAGGACAAAGTGTTTTTACAGCCCTGCTTTGAGGCAAGGGCAGTTATGAATCACCTGATGAGCCTTTTTCTCCTGGACTTCTATATTTAAAAGCAGAGCTAAGGAGCAAGATCTTCACATCAGTGGTGAATGATTTCCTACAGCCCCACTAAACCTTGTGAGTGATGAACTTGCCACTGATTCTGCACATAATTAACACTCCTGCTTTGGGGAGTAAGAATAGAACAGACAGACAGAAGGGTGTTTTTGCCCTGAGGACTGTGCACAGGCCAGGACACTGAGTCCACACATCCCCTTTTCCTGTCCCCTTGCAGGGAGCAGCTCCCTGCAGAGCTGTGTGAAGCAGTGAGGACAGGCCGGCACTCACTCTTGAGTTGGTTTTTTTTTCCTCAAGTAGCAGCTGATAAAGAGCCTCTCTACTGGAGATTATTTCCCGCTCATTTGCATTCAGACAGACAAATCCAAACACACTGGAGACTGAGGCACACTCAGCTCTGCTGCCTGCAGCCACCAGCATTTCCCTACATTGTTCCATGTGGGCTGATGTGCCCAAGTTTCCTTGCAGAAGCAATTCCCAAACCCTCCTGTCTGCTTCAGCATCTCAGTGCAGGAGCTGTGCTTCCCCAGCCCCAGCTGGGGGATGCAGCCAGCAGAAGGCTCCTCTGCGACACACTCCTGCTGCCACCCCCATCACAGTCCCACACCAAGGCAGGAGGGACAAAAACACTCTCCCAGTGCTGGGAAGCTCCTTAAACCCACATGGATCAGTGGGATCAGGATGTTGTGCATCACAGCAGTGCTGGGAGGTTTCAGATAAGGATGATGTGACACTGCTGCCCATGTCCCCAGCCCAGTCCAGCTCCAGCAGTGCTGGCAGGTGTTCAGATGAGGGTGATGTGACACTGCTGCCCGTGTCCCCAGCCCAGCCCAGCTCCCATTCAGGACTCACCGGCACGGAGCCGCTGCGGGGGCCCCTGGTCCGGGTCACTTTTCCCAGCATGATGAAGCCAGCGGTGGAGATGCTGCCAAGGGTGCTGATGGGTTTCTCTGCTATTTTCTTACAATCCACATAGAGCTTGACCTTGAAGTGGCTCACAGCCACATGCACCTGCCAGCAGGTGGAAAAAGCCGGGTTGGAGCTCTGTGGTGGGATGAGGGGGTTTTTGCTGACAGCAACAGCTCTGTCCCACCCTCAGCCTGCTGCAGGTACAGGTGGGGTGCTTGTAGGGAGTTAATGGATGGAGGGGGCTCAGGAGGAAGTTGTAGTTTTTGATCCCCCCACCTGTCCTTGGGAGAAGCCTTTCTGGAGCTGAGTAATGATTCACAGATACCCACAGAAAGAGCTCGCTGCTCATTTGGGTGCAATCCCTTTGCTATGAGGACATAGCCAAAAACCCCACCCTGTTATGAGTGACAAAGTGTTTTTTTCACAAGGCTGGATTCTCTTTTCCTTTCATCCAGGACTAAATGGCTACCAAAACTCTAAATTCTTTTTAAAAATTATTTTTCAAATTTTCCTGATTATAAAGACCTAAAAAACACCTCAGTTTTTGGACTCTAGGAGAAAAGGGAAAATCAGTATGTGGTGATCATATTTTGATCATGAGATCCACCTAAACTCTTTACAGTTATGAATTTCAGCATACGAAAGAGGTTGGCCACTTCCCTGGCAATCAGGATGCAAAGCATTTGGATGATCACTCCTCAGTTTGAACAATACTCCCTGACCAGAGTGAGATCACGAGCCACATTTCTCCCTCTCTGGATAAGGACCTTATGAAAGCTCCCATAGAATATCTTCTTCACTTCTTGCTGGTCAAAGGAGACTTCCTGTAAATCAGCCTTGTAGTCATGATTGAAATAGGTCAAGGATTTCTTACTGGCTGCAGGGAAAATAGGACAAATAACAGCTTAGAAATTGATCTCTTATATACATATATACAATAGTAAATAATTAGGCTTAAACATGGTGGAAGACTTCCTATGTTATCAAGAAGTACTTCTAAACAATGGAAAAAATATGAAGAAATAAAGAGTATGCTACAAGTAGAATAAAAATGAAAACATGTTTTTCAATTGTCCTGGGCAGTGTTTTAAATGTGAGGTTGGCATCCACAACAAAGCTTCCCGAGAAACCATTAAAACATTCCAAGTGAGTTCTGCTGCTTGCAAGATGCATGGAAACACCCAAAATTAACGTGTTTAGCAAGAAATCTTACGGTCAAGGTTAACACCCAGGAGGGGCTGGAAGTCCTCATCTGTGACCTGCCACACAGCAAAGGGCTCCTTGGGTGTGTTGGGCAGGAGGCGCAGGAGGATGAGGATGGTGTGCTCGGGTGGGATGGAGAACAGGTGGACTTCACTGGAATGACACAAAGCAAAGAATTAAAAAACACCAGGGATTTAAACCAGCAGGTAACATCCTACAGCCTCATCCTGGTGTTTGATGGGGAGTGGGGGCTGGAAAAGCTTTGCTCCCAGGAATTGACGGTGATGTGTCAGTGTCTTGGGTTGCAATACAGGATGTGACCAAAAGTATCTATTCTATCACCAGCTGTTGAGACCAGGTGGGGCAGTGATCCTGATCTCCATGGGAGATATCCTGCTAATGGGCCATCCATTGAAACCAGGTGGGGCAGTGTTCTTTATCTTTTTACAACCCATCCTTCCTGCAGCAGCTATCTTCTGTCAATGGGCCATTCAGTCCCACTGTGGGACTGATAAAATTACACCATCCCATTTGGAGATGCTTGACCCAGGGGGAGGAGCCAAGTCTTTCCTACCTAGATAAAAATTGAGATTTGGAACACCAAAGCAGCCTTTTTTCCATTGGATTCCAGAGGAAAACCTTTCCACATCACCACTGGACCTTCAGAGGAAAACTGCACCTTCTCCAGGAGCACTGCTCCAACTGAAGCACATCTGTCACTGCAGAAGGATGCAGCCACCATTTAATGGGACTGCTGCCAACACCCTGAATGACAGGGTGTCAGGTTATGTTCTCACTCTGCCAGCATTTTAGGTTCATTTTTTGTAATACTGTATTTCTATTTTAATTTCCCCAGTAAATAACTGTTATTTCTATTTCACATATCTATGCCTGAGAGCCAAAATTTCAAAATTAAAATAATTTGGAAGGAGGGGGGTTTACATTCTTCATTTTGAAAGGAGGCTCCTGCTTTTTTTTAGCAGACACCTGTCGTCCAAACCAGGACAGTCAGAAAGAGCCTGGGCCTGCTGAAGGCTGTGGTGGATGATGAGCACTCATGGGCTCTCTCTTCGCGCCTGAGGGATGCTCAGGTGGAGCAGTTTGTGTCAATCCATCGCTGCCAGAGCTGCTCAGGGAATGCCAAGCCACAGCGAGTGCAGCCTCAATGCTTCTGAGATGAGAGCTCAGTGCAGGCTTACAGAACATCCCTGCCAGGTTCCAAAGCACTCCCCCAGGTCTCCTCTTCAAGAAGTAGGAATGGCTGCCATATATCATGGGGTAAACTTTAAACCTTGGCACAAAACTCTTGGCTTAAGGCCCCGGTTTAGTGGCAGACCTGGCAGCATTAGGGTAATGGTTGGACTCGGTGATTCTTCCAACCTAAATAATTTTATTATCCTAAATCAGTGTAAATGCCCTTCAGGGATAAGCACTGAGCCCACAGAAAAGCCCCCTCTGGGTCCCCACATCCCAGCTGCAGGATTTAGGCTCAGCCGCTGTGAGATGATACAAGGCAATAAGAGAAGGTCAAATTGGTTTTGCCTGAAGCACGCCTGTAATCTGAAACAGGACACATTGGCACAGCATAAACACAACCCATCAGGCATCTTTTCAGGACTGATTCATAAATAATACAATTTTTTTTCTTTTTCTCTCTGTTTCTGAAGGGGTAGCGTCCTTGGAAAGGCATCTGTAAGAGCTGAACAAAAGGATTTGCCCATCATTTCCTGAGTATTTAGACAAAAGGGTTCTCTGAATCACCCCCACTCTGTTTACTCTAAGAAGCTTTGCTTCTTTAACTGAGATTAAGCAGAGTCAGTGGCTGAGTAATTAGGCTTTAAACAAAGTAGCAATGAATGTCAGGAGTCACATCACTCCTGATTCATAATCATAAAAAAGGAATGAGATCACAGGTGCTGCCTGGCTGGTTTGGACCCAGTGAAGTTTCATATGCAATGGAATGGGGTCAAGCCACAACCAGGGCCAGTGGCTGTTCCCTGTCAGCAGTGAAGCCCAGGCTGCAGAGAGCAGCTACAAGTGAGATTTTCTAAAGCAAAGATCTCTCTCCAAACCAGAGATATTTGGGAAAAGGGATTGAAGATGAAAATGTGACCTCAAACTGCCATCCCTGAAGTGTAGGTGGCTGTGGACAGAATGCCTAAAGACTGGTGCAGTGTCCATCCGTGACATGATCCTCATGTCCATCACAGCAACTAAAAAAGCTGGAAAAAAGTGATTTTGTAGAAACCAAAAACAGCACTGTGAAAATGTTTGGCTGTACAAATGTATATAAATATTATTGCGTTCCCTTAATTTCTACATGACAACTCATCTGGAGGAATATTAATTTATTATTAAATGATTTATTTATTTAATAATAAATTAAATAATTTATTAGAGTCTTTTAATTAATACATTAAGTAAAAACCCTCTGGCTATTTTTTCAATCTCCCAACGGTTTGATTTAGCTCATCATATTTATCATTTCATTTGGAAGTTGCCAGCAGGGCTGCACCATTCCTCCCCAAAATGACCTTCCTTTGCCATGCACATGGCACGAGGCTGAGGATGAGGATGGCAACAGCCAGAGCTCTGCTCCCACCTGGTCCTCTGGGTGAGCTGAATGTCCCTGAACAGGGTGAAGGTGCGGGAACCACTGAATACAAAGGGCTCCATGGCTACGCCTTTAATGGAGGAATATTCCTTCTCTACCAAGCCAAAAACTTCCATCATGTCAAATCCTGGAACAAAGGAAAGCAGAGAAATCAGTGGTTAGGCAGGAGTGCAAAAGAAGTGTGCTTGAAGAGCGGGTTGAATAAGCACAGAGAAGGCAACAAGAGAAAATTCCCTTAATGACACAGCATCAGCTCGAGTGTACCCCTCAAATGGCAGCCAAGGAAAATTAGACTGTGTGCACATTTTTTGTAATTTCTTCCCCTTGGAGGAGAGTGGACAAAAGATGGAGATTTTCACAATTGTGTTTTCAAATCTTCAGAATAAAAAAAACGAACGAGAAAGACATTACTCCAACAATATCTTCCTTTCAACTACACGCAAAGTATTATCTTCTAAAGGCATGGAATCAGTCCTGTAATTGCTAGCAGGGAGAGAAAACGATTTCTACTCTGAAATGCCTTCTGTGTAAGAGCCAGGAAAAAAATAGGAAAAAGACTTTAAAATACAAACTTTTCCATTTCTCTTTATTTTCTGGAGACACCCCGGGCTGACCTGCCTTGTGTGGGCTAAAGAGATTCTCCTCTGACACCTCTGACATCTCTGGCTCATGCAGCTTCATCTCTCTCCCCCAGCTCATCATTAAAGCTCCAAGTGATTTTCATTTCAGTTTTCTGTTCAGTGAGACAGGATCTCACCCTGTGGATTCTGTTTGAGTTTATCTGAGTTTGCAGCAGGCTGGATGAAGGAGATGGTTCCTTCTTGAGCAAATGGAAGGGCTTCATTTCAGTGTGGTGCTTTCAGCCTGGATTCCCTCACCCCTTCACCATTCACAATCTTCTGCAGTTTTTTGGATTGAGTTTTCATTTCATCTGGGGTTGGCCCAGATGGTTGGCCCAGGGTGCTTTTATTTTATTATTTTTTTCATATCGCAGCAGTACAAAGGAGTTTACCAAAATAAATTACCTACTTGAGAGCTATTTATCTCTAATATGGAGCTTCTGACACTGAGACTTCCTTTAAAATGCACGGGAAGAGAAGGCTTGAGGCACAATTAAAAACATATTGAAATATAATCCTGTTATTATCACACAGTCATGGAATCATGGAACAGCTCGAGTTGGAAGGGACCTTCAAGAACATCTAGTTCCATGGGAAGGGATGTCACCTGTGAGATCAGTTTGCTCAGGGCCACTTGGCAAAGGTGGAGTGACTCAACCTGGAGTAACCAGAGCTGAGAACTGCAGGCAGCTCCTCAGGCTCACCTGTAACTCAGGAAGGAGGTGATACCCCTTCCTGAGCTTCCTCAGGGAGAAACACTTGGAGCAAATTCAGCAGCATGAACAGCTCTCATGGCACACACAGCACAAAGGGAGAAGGCAAAATTCTCGACTAAAATCTGTGCAGCCTGAGTGCAGAGAGCTCCTGGGGCAGTGAGACCTCTCTGAAGGATGCACAGGTGACTCTGGGGTCAGACTGGGAGTGTGACAGTTTGAGGAGCCCTTGTGAGTCAGGAATTCAAATCCTCTTGAAATTCAAGGGCTGCTTGAAGCTTCACCTCCTTAGGGCTGGTGAAAATCCTGGTGTTCAGCACTAACCAAGAGCATGAACTGGTGGAGCAGCAGAGCATAACAATTCAGGCACTGCTAAATATTCTATCAGCTAGAAACCTGATACAAGATGTTCCAATTTTGGTTCTCCCCTTTTCCTTGGGACATTTTCCCCACACTCAGCTCTTGCCTACATCTCCAAATCAAGATCAGGCAGTGTTTTCAGTCACAGCCCAGCAGCTACTGTACCTCTTATGGAACCTTCTCTGGTGGTGATGCTGGGGCAGGCTGTGAGAACAGAATAAAAGGGGAAAATTATTAGAGGAAAAAATAACCAACAGGGTATTATGGAAGCAAAATGAAAGCAGTTCCATTAGACAGAGCAAAGGAAAAACATGGCAAAACTTAGAATATCCTGCAGCTTCATTCAGAGCTTAGACTTTAACCTTGTTTATATATATATATATGGAGAAAGAGAGAATTTATGTTTCTGCAAGTTATTTCCTGGCTTGCCTATCACCAAAATAAAAATAGTGTCTTTCATCATCAAACATCTCCATGATCACTCTCTTTGACTAACTCGCCTGCCACCTGACGATATGAAATATAAGAGACCATCATTTTTGGCTATTTTTTTCTAAAAACAGACATCAAAACAATTTTTTTTTCTTTTAACACTGCCTTAGTAGTGTGGTAATATAAAGATATACGCAGTTTCAAATTTTGTGCCCGCAATTAAAAATACACGCAGCAAAAAAAGTATCTCAACTTGAGAGAATGGCTTTTGATTTTTTCAGAAAACACAGAGAGTTTTGAAAAGTTTTGCAGTTTGTTTGTCTTTCAGAAATCCTCTTGATGAATCCTCTGAGATGCCACAGAACAAAAAGCAAGACCGGAGAAGAGACAGAGATGTGCAGCTGGAGCATGAGGCACCAGGGCTATGAGCATTCTTTAAAGGCTCAGGTAAAGAGGTGTTTTAGCAAACAGCTCATGAATGCTGCTTTCAATCATCTGCTGCCATGTAAATCCCAGGCCGTGGGTGCCAGATGGAGCTGGGAGAAAGGGAATGATTGGCACAAAATGAGAAATGTCCCTGAAAATCAAGGATACTTGACAAGATGAGCTGTTTTACAAGGGCTTTTCTAGGTCATCAGGATAATAGAATCTGAGATTGTTGTACTGAGGCTTCAGCACAGCCTTGCCATTCTTGCACCAATGCCATTTCCTACCTCAGCTGCAGCCTAACTTTTGTAAAATGTGAAACATTTAAAGGACGTGACTTACTCACCCCATAAGATCTGAAATTCCTAAGCCTGTAAGAGTTTCAATGCCATTCCTCTTGGTGAAGAAGGGGCACCCAACCTACGACTCTGATGGCCATGGGAAAACTAAAGCCAGGATTTAAACCACAAAGACTTACAAGGTGCTGTGGCCTCTGTTGTTCCAACTGATGCTTATTTTTTTATACACCATAATTCCTGTAGAACTGGGTGTAAAACTATTGAAGGGATCTGTGGAAATCCATTTTAAAAAATCAATTTCTAAAACTTGATCCTTGCAATGCTGAGCTTGACCAGTCCTTGCATGCAGGATCTTCAACCTATACACTGCTCTCTCCTTTCCCCTTCCAGAAACAAACTTTTCTAAATCTTAGAGAATAGTTTGGGTAGGAAGGTTCTTAAAGCTCATCTCATTCCCTCCCCTGCCATCGACACCTTCCACTGTCCCAGGTTGCTCCAAGCTCCATCCAACCTGGCCTTGGACACTTCCAGGGATGAGACAGCCACAGCTTCTTTATGCAACTGGTGCCAGGACATCACCACCCTCACAGGGAAGAATTTCTTCCTAACATCTAATCCAAACCTGCTCTTTGTCAGTCTGAAGCCATCCCACCTTGTTCTATCATTCCATACCCTTGTGAAAAGTCCCTCTCCAGCTCTCTTAGAATCGAGACATGGTGAATGAAAAACGAAAAAGAGATTATCCCAAAGCAGGCTGTAACCTTTTCCATTTTCCAGGTATCTCACTTTCTTGTTTGGAGTCAGTGAGCTCGTTCTGACCCTTGCCCAGGCCCCAGAGTTCCTCTTGCTTACATCTCTGGCAATTCTCTGTCCCAGCTGGTGGCACTGGGTTTGCTCACAGCTCTTTGGGGGAAGCCTCTCAGAGTCAGGGCAAGCATCCCTGACACTGGCAGTTTCACTTCTGCTTTGAAGATTTTTCCCTAGACTTTCCAGCCTGTGATTCCTGCTCTCTTGTTCTTTTCTTTGGTTTTTGTTTTTCTTCCCAAATCCCAGCCCACTGCAGTTATTCACTGTTCAATGAACACTCACTCCTGCAGTGTCAGATCATTTCTCTCAATAATTTGGTTATATATCAATATTGCAGTCCTTTATTGCTCATCCAACTGTTTTCCCAGCATTGTTACATATTGTCTCTCCTTCTTCAAAAAAAGAGTACTTCATAAAACATAAAGAATTTAGTATTTCTTCCATTGTCTTTTCAGTTACCATAGCCAAACACCTATATTAAATTCTACAAGGTGACTCATCAGCCTTTTGGGAGGATTGTTTTCTGCATGAAAGTTCACAGGACTTTTTCACTGTGATCTGAACACCTCAATAAACCCCTTGAAAACTTAATCTGGTATGTCCTTTGTTTGCTATAAAATAATTTTTTTTTCATCTAAGCTGCCTCATTCTTCAATCTTGACTTCACTCAACAAATTTTAAAACTGAAATTTTGCTTGGAATAATTTGCTTGAAATAGTCAGGAACAGCCTGCACTGCCACAATATCTGCATTCTAATATTTGCTTATGAAAAAAATTTATAACCCCATTAATTCAAAATTTCTCACTAATCCATTTCATAGTTTGCTTTCTATCAGCTATGAGAGCATCTGCTCATTAAATTTAATAAGGGACTTTACAGGGAATTTTAATTTAAAACATGTCACACTTCCCTGCACTACATTTTGGTCAAGTTGTGCAGAAATCCTCTGAAATACTGTGGGTCTCTTTACTGAGCCTGATGTTAAGAACTTCTGGTTGTCCTTGGAGCTGAGTGATCCCTCGTGCTGCTCCAGAGCCCATACTGGGCTGTTTGCTACTGAACTACAAACCAACAACACCAAAGCAGGATTTTAGAGGAGATGATTTACCTTCTGCTTTAGGGGGAATGAATCCTCGCATGGAAGGGAATTTAGACAGCACTGGAGCTGAAGGAGAAAGCAATCACAGAATCATAAAGTTGGAAAAAACGTTAAAGATCATCAAGTGCAAATTTTGACCAAATACCACCACGTCCACTCAACCATATCAGGAAGTGCCACATCTGCTTGGTTTTTAACACCTTCCTGGGGAACATTTTCCAGTGCCTAACCACTCTTTCAGTGAAAAAATGTTTCCTAATATCTGACCTGAACTTTTCCTGGCCCAACTTGAGGCCATACCTGAGCTCTGTTATTCAAGGTTGTGATGCCTGGCTCAAAGCCCAGAGGGCTGCCAGCCCTTTGCACTCATCCCAGAGCTGTCAATAATTCACAGGTGTACAGAAATTGGGGCGGGATTTTCACTTTTCAAGGCTAGTATTCTATTGCTGAGCAAAACCCTGGCCTCAGGCAGAGCCCCGTGCAAGTGAGGCCACCATTGTCCCAGCAGAGGTTGCCTGGATGTAGGAATGGGTCTGAAGTTTCCCTGATCGGCCTCAGGCCCATCATCAGAGACTGAGACCCCACCACTCGCTCTGGACAGGAGTTTCTGGCCTGGCCCAGGTGGATGCTTGCCCAGGGACTGTGTACAGGTGTGTTCTGCATTGTCACAGACGCTGTGTTCCAGCAGGTGCAGGCTGGGAGAGCTGTGCATTCTGCACCTGCCTCTCAGAGCAATGGGCCTCTGCACACAATGGTCCATAAATCTCTCCGCCTTTTGGCCAGAGGCACTCACCTTGGAGAAGGAATATAAAATGATGACTTTCTAAAAAGACTTTTTAGATCACTTTCTCCCCATGGATGGAAGATGCGTCCATTGACTGAAGACCATGAGGACATCGTCCCATCTGTTGTTAGCTACTCCCCATCCTTCTCTTTCTCTCCCCCCTTTTGCTTCTTTTATCTCTCTTCCCTCTATCACAAAACTGAGTTGTTGCACTCAATAAACTACAGTAATTTCACGCCTGTAAGGCGCACCCTTTTGACTAAAATTTGGATCAAAACCTGGAAGTGTGCCTTATCTTCCGGTGCGCCTTATACATGGACAAAGTTCGGAAATCTGCCAACCAGGAAGTGTGAGCCATGGCAGCTGCGAGAGCCGCGCCAGCCGGCACCAGGGGCGGGCGGGAGTGCCAGGGCCCACAGCATGGGGAGGGCACCTGGGGCTGCATCTAAAGGCTGCGCAGATCCGTGAAAAATGTTTGCAAATTGAGCACCTGCCAGTAAACCCCGTGATTCCGTGACTATTAATTACTTTGTTGCACATGGATCCTTGCTAAAAAAAAAAAAGTGCTCCTTATAGTCTGGTGTGCCTTATAGGTATGAAATTACTGTCCATTGCTGCTTGCTGCAGAATAAAACTTGAGTCTCCTGCTGTTTGTCTTTTGCACCCTGAGGTCAAACAAACCATCAAAACTCCTGCTCAGGTTGAGCAGATCCTGACAGCAGAGGCTGACAGCTGGGGCAGATGGAGAACATGCACATTGGGACATGCAGATGCTTCCTGTACCTGTCCGTCCCGTCGTGGACGTGCTCTCGCTCTCTCCCGTGTAGTGGACGGCAGAAATGGTCACCTTGTACGCTCGGTCAGGCAGCAGGGACTGCAGAGTCACACTGCTGCTCTTGCCAGGAGCCATGATCTACAACGGGGGAAAAAAAGATCTCAGTGTTTGGGGTTCTCATTCCAGCTCTCACTCAGAGCCCTGAGTTAGGTGGGGCTGACTCCTGGGATGTGAGGCTCAGAGCAGCATTCCTGCTTGCTCAGCTCTGGAAACTTGGCTGTGTGTTGCTGTTGGACTAGCAATGGCCAGGGATAAAGCATTTTCCCTTATAAATGCCCCAGTATTCCCCATGGAAATACAGCAGACGTGCCTTATAACAGGATAACCATATTAAGTAGGAAATCTGTGTCTTAAAAGGATTGGATTTAACCTCCCTAAGCCAGGGGGGCAGTAGGTTTATCACCCACCCCTCTGCCTCCAAGAATTCCTTCCCCAAGTCAGGGAGCTGCTTTCTCAGTGCCTTTGACAAGAAAAATGCCTTAATTACAAAAGAGTCTTGGAGTTATGCTTATGCAGCAACACATCAGCAAGAAGGGATTTGGTTTTGAGCCCTGGGATTTAGTTTTGAGCCCTGATATCCTAAAGGTAAACCAGATTGGAGCAAGCAGAGTCCCTCTGGTCACATTGTCCCCAAGGGCCTCTGGCCCAGTGTCTGTTCCCTACAGAGGGGCTGGGCACTCACAGTTTGCTGGGCAGCAGCATCAGAAACAGGGCTGTAGGTGATTTTGTAGTGCTGAACACGGCCATCAGGAGGGGTCCAGTGCAGCTGGAGGCTGCTGGGGGTCTCAGAGTCGATGAAGAGGTTGGTGGGAGGGCTCCGGGAATCTGTGGCAGGGATGGAAGGTGAGCAGCACAAAGAGCAGGGAGAAACCTCTATAAATGGAGCCAGCAGTGTTTGCTTCCAGGCCCATTTCTGAACACCTCAGAGCTCTGCTGTGCAGGTAACCAACACTCAGAGCAGACACAGCCACCCCAGGCACCAGGCAAGAGGAAAAACAGATTCTGGAGGGATGAGGGTTGCCCAAGTACAACACACCACAACTCAAGCACTCAGCAATTCCAAGCCTAGGACATGGGATAAATTCTTGGAAAGGTGAAAGTGTCCTGGAAGCACAAGGCAAAGAGACCCTTTGTACACATCATGAACAAACACCAAGGTTGCTCGAACTGGAATTGAATTTCATCAAGCTGCATAAACAGCTTGACTGGCAATTAAACCTGGATCACACATCAGAGTTAATCTGTCATCATTTCTACTATTTTTCAGCTTTTTCTGTTTTAAAATTACTCTTACAAATAAAAATCCCAGAGCCTCCAGCACACCAGAGCTCTGTGTAGAGCATCTCACACCAACACCCACAGCCCTGGGATGGGTCACACATGGCGCCTGAGCCGCCCCCTCCTCTCTAGCCCTGTCCTGAATTCATGGAAGGATTCCAAACAGGTGATGGGCTGAGCCAGACAACCAGAAAAGACTTTGCCAGAGACCAAAGCCGAATTTTTAATTACATAAATGCATTTCTTTCCCTGGGGTCCTGCTGTGCAGCAAACTGGATCTGACGACAGAGGCTCTTGTGCTGGAGGGATTTCTCTGAGCAGAGGTTGAGAGGGAGAAAGGGAAAGGCAGAGGGGGCTAAATCAGTTCAAAAAGAGGCTTGAGAACATGGGGTCATCTGCTCCTGAGGCTTGTTTCCAAGCAAGAAAGCATGTGTCTGTCCTTAAACCCATCCTGGTGTGAAGACATGGAAGTTCTGGGCAGAGAAAAAAGAAGAATTTATTCAGAAGATACTAAAACTGAGGCGTGAGCCCCAAAGGCAGTCAAAGGAACACCAGGTGATGAGGTTTTTATTCTGCACTTTTCCTCTAAGGATGTTCTGCCCATCCAGCACAGCCTGGGGTGACCTTAAAGCACAGGTTGAGTGAAGATCATTTGCATCTTCATTGATCCTCCTTCCTTTTGTTTATAAAATGAGCTTAATTCACTGAGGCTGAACCAAGATTGCAGCAGCTGAATCAGGCTGGAGGCTGCTGGGCGCCACCACGAGGTAAAGCAGAGAAGAAAACAAGAGTGGGAATAAAGTCACTTCAGCAGCACTTGTATTAGTGATGGATCTGTGCTGCCTGCACTGGCTATTTCCTTCACCTGAGCTAAGGGGACACTGCTTAAGTGAACTTTAAAGGGAGAGTTAGGGGAATGTTTAGAGCCAGGTTTATTCTGGAAAGCCCTGAGGCCTGGCAGGATTTGATGGCATGGATGTGACAGACAGGGGACAGGCCACCTCCTGAAGCTGCCCTGGAGGATAGAAGCATCTCTGTCACCATCTGTGTGTTTACCTCTTCAACCTCTGCTCCTCCACAGGAGCAATCCCTGCATGCTCTCAGGCCTAACACAAATACTCAAATAAAAATAAAATCCTGGGCTCCACTCCATCAGAATGCTCACCTGCAATGATTATTTAATATTAACTACAAACCATGGGTTTTTTCTGCCATGGGTTGAAGCTTCATTCCCACATTTCAATCTCTTTTATTTGCCATGCTGGAAGGGCCCAGTGAGGAGCTGGATAAAGAGATTTCCCCACAGCTTAGCTGCAGGAGCAGGGCACACAAACACTTTGGTTTGCCAGCCCTGTTTCAGCAGCAGCTCCCATCCAAACTGCCCCCTTCTTGTCCTTCAGGACTCTTTTCTTTTGCTCAAGTTCTTTTTCCCCAGCCTGGATGAAAGAACTCTGCCTCAGTACAAAAGAAAGTCCTTGTCTGATTCTCAGCAGGACCAAAGCCACCCCTTCCAGCATTTTCCAAGGCTCACCATTGAGCAGATCCCCATGTCCCAGCAGATTTCTCTCAGGAAAGCATCATCTGCACTCCCCTGTGCTTGCCTGGAAGGTTTGTGTGGCTTTGAAGTACCACTAAAGTTGTTTATTAGTATGACAAGTGATCACTGTGAAAGCCTTTGGTCAAGGATAAGGACTTTGCTACACTTGACAATTTATAAAACAGACTGAAAAGAGAGCTCAACTCGAGTGAGAATTCAGTATAAACATAAGAGAGAGAAAAAAAGAAACATCAGAACCATGGGTAAGCAGCACACTTTGACAATTTTGTTGTTTGTGGGAAATACATCAGCATGCTTTTGTTCCTGCTCTGCCTCTTGTGAAGTCTGCAGGGAAAAGTTTGCTAACTGGGTTACTGAAAAATAATCCCAAACTTTTTTCTTTCCTCTAGTCAAAACAAAGAATTTTAAAAAATCCAATTTCTCCAAGACAAGAAGGGACCTGCACCATATCACTGTCTCCAAATTCCCTTTTCCAGCTAAAGCTACTCACTGCTTTTGAGTTCATAAAATGACAAATCTCAAACCGTAACTTTGAAACAACTGTTTTTCTTACCAGAAAGATGAGTGACCCTATACCAGTCCTCCTTCCAAATGACACATCAGAGAGATGAATGATGTTGGTTTTTATAAGAGGATATATTTTGTGAGGGATTGGTGTCTGCAGGGTCCCATGAACATAACCCATTTGGTCTCAGAATGGGTGTTTCAGGTGAGACAAGAGACTTTACTGGCCCTGAATAAAATTAACTTGGTGTTTTTACCTCCCCCCAGGGGAGGAACTCGGTTCCATTTCACAAAACCAGAGGCAAAGAGCATTGCCCTGACCTGGCAATTTTTTCCCTTGACCTTCAAAGAAGAAAGTATTCCAGGGAGGCTGAAGGACAGGGAGAGAATCTTGTGTTACCAGTTCCTGCTGAGTTTCACTTCAGTCATCGCCCTCAAACTTCAGCGTTTCTTAGGAATTCTACCAAGACATTTTTAAGAAAAACTTCATGACTTGACCTATCCTTATACAAAGGGAGAGAGAAAAAGGGAAAAGCAATGATGAAAGCAAAAGAAAGCATTTCCTCCTCCCTCAGCCTCCTCTAGCACACACTTTTGGATTGTTCAGCACAGCCTGATCAATGCAGTTCACCACGGTGCAACCCAAACTCTGCCATCCTGAGGAGAACCAGAGAGCTTTCAGCACTGTGTCAGCCCTCAGAATTCCATTTGATAATGAAAATTAAGGGGGAGAAAGGCTCAAAAGTCAGACCAAGGGGTCTGGGTTTTCAGATAACAGCAGAGATCTCCATGCTGTGTCTGGATGAGTTACTATCCATCAATTCTGGTGGTTGGTTAACACCACTGGACATCCTGACCAGGCTCAGCACAAGGGGCCAGTTTTTGCTTGAAAAATTGAAGATTTGAAATACAAACATAACCCAGGATTCCCCAGAGGCCTGCCTAGTGCCACACCATCCCATGAATTCATTGCACAAGCCTTCAGCAATTTCCTGGCACCCCCAAGTTTCCCCTGACCTGCCCCAGAGCAGCACTGGGAATCACCAGCCACCCCTCCTGTGCCACTTCTCCTCTTGGGCACGTCTTCCTTTAAATCTAGAAAAGAATCAGCTTCAAAAGCATTGATTTCACCTGCAAACACTGGCTGGGAGAAGTGTGGCAGTGTCCTGGCTGCTCCTGCAAAGGGACCAGCAGCACCCAGGCACTGAACCCTGTGCTCCCTGCCCAGCTGCACACCTGGATTCTTGGAGAATTTTATTTTCTTCACGCAGAAGGCAGAGGCTGACAATTCCCAAGGCTCCTGCACAAGGACAGCAGCTGACAAGCAGAAATCAAATTGCTTTCCCTGTCCCACTGGGGTGCCAGCAGCAGCAAGGACTGGCTTGTGCAAATGTGCCTAAAAGGGCACTGTCACGTGTCATTTTGTTGGGCTGAGAGAGCTCCTCTGACATTTCATAATTCATAGCTTAAAACACAGTAATTAATTTTCCTACACCCTCCAAACAGCTCTAATTGTCCTCTTGTCAACATATATCAGTAGGATGCTTGCTTTTTTTTTTTCTTTTGTCAGTTTGCAGCTCCATGGTACTTGTCTGAGGTAGCTTCCTATAAAATACGGTTTTTATTATTTATTATTAATAAAACCTGAGCTTCTTATTCCAACATTACCATTTACTCAACATCAGCCCAAATGAGTTTATTCTGCAGAGGAGGATGAGAACTGAAAGGGGAGGGAGGACTGCTGGTGTTGAAGGGATTCTATTCCATTCACTTCAAACAAAGTCATTTTACAGGCAATATTAATTACCAGGACCTCTGGGAGTGCCACTTTTTAACCTCATATCCTACAAAGGCAGATTCAGATAATGCTTCCAGGGCAGAGTGTGCCTGCAGGATTCCCTCCCATATTTTCAAATGCCCTCAGTGGGGCACAGCTCAGCAGTGACACAGCTCAGGAAATCCTCACCCTCCTTCCAGGCAATATTTTATTAACAAGAACCATCCCTGAGGCAGCACAGTGACATGTTCAGCTGAACACCCTCAGAATTCATTTCCATCCATGCACTACACTGAGGCAGGGGACGGATGAAATGTATTCCACATGGAACAAGTGCAAGGATTGCCTCTAAAATCCACCAGCCTGATGTGACTGTCCAGCTTCTTGCTCTCAGGACAGACTGAGAACATTTGCACACAGAAGCCTAAATATCTCCAGCTTTTTTCAGACATTTGTATTTGGGTTTCCAGAGCTGGGCCAGTCTGAGCTGCAGGTGTGTGCTGAGTTTTATAACTCACATCCCATGCCCAGCGTGCCATCCCTGGCTGTGGGTCCCAGCGCTGGTCACTTACTGGTCCTGTGGTGAACAGACACGGTGTCACTTCGAGCCCCATCTTTGTAGTAGGCCCAGATGGAGATTTTGTAGTCAGTGTTCTTCTGCAGGCCGGGCAGGATGGCTGTGGCCACATTTCCAGCCAGGGAGAGCTGCAGCAGGGGAGGGAATGAGTCAGTGCCGCCCCCAGGCATCCCCAGGCTGGCTTATGCCACAGATTGTGTGTGGGCACAAATGAGTGAGTACAGGGCTTTGGGGTCAAGCTTTGGGGCTGCACACGTGTAAGCAAAGGCAAAATTCCAGCCCTGAATAATGCGGAACAGATGCCAGCAGCTCCTTCAGCAGCACAGCACAGAGCTCTGACATAGGGCAGGGCATGCTCAGAGCACAGAATCCCTTTGCTGAGTCTCCAGCTTTGAGGGGAGCTGGGGGCAGAAGCACCAGAACCCCCCTGTTCCAGCCCAAATTGAATATAATTGGTCTCACTCATTGCAGGAGAGGCTTGGGTATTAGGGCTCCATTTAAACTGCTTTAAAAGGGCACCTGGTCCATCCCTGCCCCTCCTGCACCAGCTCTGTTTTGGTCATTCTCCTCTGTGTGCTCCTCTCTTGGACCTCATCCTTCCCAAAGAGTAGTATCCCAAAAGTATCAATGTTTCCTAGCACTGAGAAGAACAGAAAATGCTTCACCTTCTTAAAAGCAATACCTCCAGTTATAAATACTTGAGTATTGTCTTTATCTTATCCACAACATCTTGACATTGGGGGCTGGTGATCCTCTGCAACCCCAGATCTTTTTCTACTGAGTTGCTTCTTAGCTATTTGTTCTACATCCTGTATACCTGTGGTTAATTATTCCTACCTAAGCTTAATACTTTCTGCTTGTCCCTATTAAATTTCATCCTTGAGGTTTCCCTCACTGATTGCAGAGCACTTCTGCAATCTTCTCAGAAACTCTGAGCCCTGCTGTCCCTCCTCCTTCCAGTCCTCAAGGAGGATCAAGGGGGGATCCCGCTGAACTGTTCAGCTGCTGGAGTGCATTTCCCTGAATAGTTTGACACAGCCCTGCGCCACTGGGGCAGGTGAGTTCGGAGCCAGCCCAGCCTCCCCAGAGCTGTGTGTGGGCTCGTACCTCCTGAGGCTTCTCTCCGCTGGCAGTGCTCCACTTGATCTGGTAGACAACCACATCTGAGGCAGCCACAGCTTCCCACTGCAGGCGGAGGCTGTTCCCAGAGAGCTCGGTGACCTTCAGAGCACGGGGAGGGGGCACCTTCACTGGGGGAGCACAGGGACAGCAGTGAAGGGAGGCTCTGCCAGCACCCTGCCACAGCCAAGGTGGGCAGCAGATGGCTGGGGAGCAAAACATCCACCAGGCAGATGTCTGAGACCAGCCTGTCTGTCGCTTCTTCAGACCCATATGACAACAGTCATCAGGACAGACAGGGGGAAATTATTTTAAAGCCGTAATTAAGACAGGTTATATAATTTATGGAGGGCACACGTATCACATTGGTTTTGTAAGGGAAGAAGGCTAGGAGGGCTCCCAAGGATGCAGGGGTTAGTGATACATCATGCTTTTCTTCATTTGCTTCTTTTCTTTATCCTTCCACCTCATTTTGAGCATAACACAGTTGGACATATTCCACACACAAAGAACAGCAGCCATCTGTGCTCTGTGCAAAGCCACAAGCTGCTGGGGCCGGTCTTCAAAACACCCAAGTTCAGAGGCACACAAACCAACATCGCCACCTCTTAGTGAGACCAGGAGTATTTCTGTTCCTTACTTACAGGTGGTGACATTGCCAGTAATTGGAAAGGAGTCCCCTTCATCATATGTAGATCTGACACTGATGAAGTATTGTGTGAGGGAGGACAGAGGTCTCAGCACAGTGGATGTTGCAGTGCCAGGAACTTCCACCTGCAGAGGGGGATTTGTGTGAGTATTGTAAGAGACAGGATGAGGTACCTGAGCTTGTTCAGCCTGAGGAAAAAGAGACCCTTTATTGCAGCCTTTCAGTATGAAAAGGGAGCTTATAAGAAAGATGGGAACAGACATTTTTAGCAAGGCCTGTTGCTGTAGGACAAGGGCTTTTAACTAAAAGTGGTAGATTCAGATGAGATATAAGGAAGACGTTTACAACAAAGGCGGTAAAACATGGCACAGGTTACCCTGTGGGGGTGGATGCACCATCCTTGGAAATATTCAAGGCCAGATTGGATGGTGTCTTGGGTTACAATGCAGGATGTGATCAAAGGAATCTATTCTATCACCATCTGTTGAGAGTGGGGCAGTGATCCTGATCTCCATGGGAGATATTCTGCTAATGGGCCATCCATTGAAACCAGGTGGGGCAGTGTTGTTTATCTACATGGGATATCTCTTGCTAATGGACCATCCATTGAAACCAGGTGGGGCAGTGTTCTTTATCTTTTCACAACCCATCCTTCCTCCAAAAAGTTATCTTCTGCTAATGGCCATTGAGTCACACAGTGGCACTGATAAAATTACACCATCCCATTGGGAGATGCTCCAGCCAGGGGGAAGAGCCCAACATTTCTTACCAAGATAAAAGCAGAGGTTTTTGGACACTAAGGGAGCCCTTTCTCCACTGGACTCCAGAGGGAAACCAGACTTTTCCACATCACCACTGGATCTTTGTAGGGAAACTGCACCTTGTACAGGATCAGTTCTCCAACTGAACCACATCTGTCACTGCAGGAGGATGCAACCACCATTTAATGGCACTTCTCCCAACACCCTGACTGACTGACGGGTGTCAGGTTGTACTCTGACTCTGTCAGGGTTTGAGGTTTGTTTCTTTGTAGTACTGTATTTCTATTTTAATTTCCCTAGTAAATAACTGTTTTTCCTAATTCCCATATCTTTGCCCGAAAGACCCTTGATTTCAAAATTATAATAATTTGGAAGAAAGGGGGTTTACATTCTCCATTTCAAAGAGAGGCTCCTGCCTTTCTTAGCAGACACCTGTCCTCCAAACTAAGACAGATGGGAATCTGAGCATCTAGTTGAAGACATCCCTGCTCACTGCAGGGAAGTTGGACTAGATGGTTATGATGTCCCTTCCAATCCAAACCACCCTGTGACTCTAGAGGGTGCAGCTGCAGAGAGCTCAGCATGTGGTGATAACCACAGCAGAAATTCCCATTTCAGAGTTAAAACTCTGCCAGCACACAGGCTTTCTCTGACCCAAACCGAAGGAGAACATGGCATCACCCAACTCCCCCAGCCCCTGGGGACTCACCTGGGCAG
>VRYO01001272.1:1497193-1520189 GCA_009812075.1 Sialia sialis
GGGTCACCTTCACCTGCCAACAGAGAGGGGTTTGGGGTACCCTGCAGCTCCAGGACACCTCCCAATGCATTTCAGAGAGCAGGGCCTTACAGAGACATGGCCAAGGACCCTTTGGGTACACTCCACTCTAGAATGCTCTTAGAATCATGGTATCACAGAATATCCCCAGCTGGAAGGGGCTGACAAGATCATCAGAATCCAAACCCTGCTCCTGAACAGCAAAACCCCAAGAATCCCACCAGGAAAACCCCAAGAATCCCACCACGTGCCTGAGGATGCTGCACAAATTCCCTTAGACCTCTGTCACCCTGGTGCTGTGACCATTCCCTGGGGAGCCTGTTCAGTGCCCAGGTAAGGAACCCTTTCCTGAAATCCCACTAAACCTGCCCTGACACAGCTTCAGCTGTTCCCTGGGCTCCTGCCACTGCTCACACAGAGATGGGAGCTGCCCCTCAACTCCCCTCATGAGGAAACTGCAGATCTCAATGATGTCTCCCCTCATTCCCCTCTTCTCCTACCCTTTCCCCACCTGGGCAGGTGCTCTGCAGTTCTCTCCCTTGCCCTGGGACCCCAAACCCTTTGGGGATGCACAGCACCTCCTCCTGACCCTGCTCTGCAGAGTTTGGCTCTGTCACACCCAAATGCTGCTCAGGGTTGGATTAGGAGCATTCACGAGCTGTGATCCTGCTTTTCTCAGCTCTGGGAAGCTCTTCAGGAGCAGCTGGGCTGCTGCCATCTGCTGCCAGCACAGCACGGGCACAGCTCTGCTCTTGCAGAAAGGGGACATTGAGGAGTCGGCACCCACTGCAGCACAGATTATAAGGCATGGGGACATTTATTTCTGGTTTTGCAGACATCCCAAATGTCTGAAGCATTGCACTCTTGCAGGGAGTAGGTCAGGTAACTGTGGAAATGTTTTAGCATGCTGAAATACAAATTTGAATGGTGGTGCTGCTTCAAGTGTTCTGAATCTTATAAAAATCCCATGATTATGCCCTGAAAGCAGAGTATTAATTGCTATGTTTTTAAAAATATCCTGAAGTTGCCCCTATTGCTGTGCATTCAAAGGGGGAATCTTATTCAAAGAGGCAATAAATTCTTCCCCACTCACTTTGTTTTTTTTAAATTCATATCCTCAGCCTACAGGTACTCCAGATAAGGCATTAAAATGCACAACAGAGGGTTCTTAGATGCTTTTAAGGACTTTCCATTCATCAAGCATTGTTTTATTCATCTGCAGTGTCGTAGGTCTGTTTTCAGATGTCAGCAAAACACATTTTCAATTAACATTTAGAGATACACACAGTCAAGATGGTTATAGAGCCTCAAGGATACAGTGATTACATTTGGGGCTGCAGGGATGTGAGTTCAGTGCCTTGGTTTCCAGAGCCCCAGGAGGCAGCCAGATCTCCTCCATGCCTTAATTTCCCACATGAAACACTCACAGTTATAAATAGTTTTGAGGAAAAAAAATTTTAAAAGAATCTTTTATGAAAACTATTTCTGGCAATAATTCTGATACATTTTTCTCCTTGACCACATGATACCATTTACCAAAGCTTAGAGCTAGCACTAAACTCAGCCCAGAGAAGAGAAAAAGCAATATTATCCCAATTGTCACGAGCTGTACCTCTGTTGTATAGTCCTCTGCTCCATCAGGGGCTGCAGAGCAGAGCACCAGGTAGTGTGTGGCTCCCTGGGCTGCTTTCCAGCTCAGCCTCAGGCTGTTGTGGCTCAGCTCAGAGACACGCAGGGAGCGAGGGGAAGACAAAGGCACTAAAGAGAAGAAGAAGGCACAAAGGTTCCTTCAGTGTATGAGGCTTGAAACAACCCAAAAAACCCAGGGGACACCTGGCTTTACAGCAGCTACTGCAAGCTGGTGGGCACTCATCCCTCATCTAACACAGTGTCTGTGTTACAGAGGGTTTAATTCACTTGGAGACTATGGATTAAAAAAAAAAGTAAATAAATAAATAAAATGAAAAAAAACAACAACAGCAAAGAGTTGCAATATATTTCTAGTAGAATGCATTACTGCCACATTCTGTTTGCAGAAGGAAAGGTGGAAAGAACAGGGTGCTCAGAGTCTTGTATGGTGAGTTCTGAGCATCTCCACATATAAAGAGAGCTGTAGGCAGGCTGAACCTGAGCTGGGAAATGCACGAGGCAGATTCCAGTCTGAGATGGTCAGAGAGTGAGCTGTGCTCCCCTTCCATCACCATCAGCAATTCCCTGTACTCACGACCTACGTGTGGAGGTGACACCTCGCAGCCCGTCCCCCAGCGCGCTGTCATACACGGGGATCACTGACACCAGGTACTCGGTGTGGGAGGTCAGGTTGGACAGCTGCAGGGAGCACTCTGCCCCCTCCACCACCACCTGCAAGCACAAGGCTCGGCTGTCAAACCAATGGAACAGCTGGGCTGGCCATCCCTGGCCAGCGTGGCTTCTCCATGGCAGGTCTGCGCCCAGAAATGTGAAATCCTCTGTGCTTTGTGGTAGCTAAAAATCTCTCCAAAAGGGAGGTAAGAGGCAAAAAGGATTCCTGTTCCTCTAAGCCTGGGATTTGTGCAAACACTGAGTACAACACCCTGTCATGCTCTCACTGAAATCAATGGGAACTCATCCGCAATTTGGATTTGCTTTTTGAAATCATATCCATCACAGATGAGTGTCCTGGGACAGTCCTCTGTGCCTGAGTGTCCTATTTGAGTCAAAACACATGATTTAGGGGGAGGATAACACTGGCTAAGAGAAAAATCAACATCTGTCTTGCCACCCTATTACCTCATCACATTTGCACTAATTTCATCTCTGATGTCCCACCCTCTTTTTGTCCACCCAAGCCTATTTAAATTCCCAAGCACCATCTGGAAGCTGTGGCAGTCTCAGGTGTGCAGGGAAAGGTCTCTCACCTCTTTGGGGGTCCCCCCCTTGGATGGGTAATACACAACCCTGTATTTCTTTGGTGGTCTCACAGGAGGGCTCCAGGCCAGGTGCATGCTCTTGGAGGTCACAGCAGATATTTTCAGGTCAGTTGGGCTGAGCTGGGGACCTGTGTTCACAGGGGTGTCTTTCACAGCGCTGCCTAGGAATTAAAAACACAATTATTTTCTTACATTCACACTTACCATGCCAAACTTTCCAGCTCATAAATATGAGTGACATTTTTCAAATCAAGTTGCAGTCTCGTTCCCTATAGAGTATAGAAACTGTTTCAGACTTCTCTGAAATAAATATTTTAAAACTGGGTGTACAGAGAACATAAATACTCCATAAAGAGCAGGCTGTGTATTTTGCTGGGTGCTGCAAATAATTCTTCAACACAAGTCTGCATTCCTCAACCACAAAAATTTGCCAAAATTAACAAGCAAAAATTACTTCAGTTTCTTTTTGGAGAAGCTCATTTTTCTTTAACCCAGCCTTCGTCTTTGTAAAATGTCTAATTCTGTCAAATACAAATCAATAAGAATAAATTAATTCATTTATATGGACATGCAGAGCATTAAAATAAAATTATGTTTGAATTTTAGACGTTCCTATCCTGCTTAGGTCAATCTTAGAGCTAAAAGACATAGAAATATGTACACAATATTTCTCCTGAGGATTTAAGCTAACATCTGGAGTGGTTCTTCATGCTCTTCGTCATGCAAGCTGCTCCCCAGCAAAGGAAAGATTTGATTTGAACTTGAAAATGCCTTGGAGATCCAGCATTCAAAGTTTAGTGGAGAAAAAAGAAATGTGTTTTGGTGTTTTATCATATCCTCATCCTACCTCCACATTTACCCCACATTTTCCGTAGTATATTTTTTACACATGCTTTTTCTGCCTCTTTTTGGTTGGAAGAAACCCAGAAAAGGAGATTGTTACAACACATTTATCACATCATGTGACAAAGGAAGAGGGAAGGGAAGCCCCCGTTCCCTATGATGGTAATTGCTGTCATCAGGTGATTTTATCCCCCAAGAGGAAAGGGGATAGTGGGCAGCAGGAAGCTCAGCCCTCACCCAGGAGCTCCCACTTCACCTGTGCTTTCCTTGTGGCTCCTCTCCTTGATCCTGGCACACAGGACCCGTGTGAGTTTGCCCACCAGGGAGCTGAGCAGGGGGAAGTCCAGCACGTTGTACACGGTGAGCTCCAGCGGCTCCGAGGCCACCTGCCGCAGCTCCGCCTCATCCGCGTTCTTCACCCCTGCCAGAGACCAGGCTCAGACACTGCCCAGGCAGCACAGACCCCTCACAGGGACGGGCTCAGCACCACCCTCTGACAGCGCTCCTCTGCTGCCTCTGCCCTGGGCTTTCCTGCAGCCATGACCCCCCCCCAGGCCAGGGACATCTTCCAGCTCAGACCTTCAGTGATCTGGAGGCAGCCTGGTGGATCTCCCTTCTGTCCTCCTGCCTCCTCACCACCTGCAGGCTTTGCTAGCAGAAAGGTACAGTAATTTCACAACTATAAGGTGCACCGGACTATAAGGCGCACTTTTTTTTTGCAGCGAGGATCCGCGCACAACAAAGTAACGAATTAGTAACGGAATTGCATGATCGTGGGGTTTACTGGCAGGTGCTCAATTTGCAAACATTTTTCCCAGATCGGCGCAGCCTTTAAACGCAGCCCCAGGTGCTCTCCCTGTGCAGTGGGCCCTGGCACTCCTGCCCGCCCCTGGCGCCGGCTGCTGCAGCTGCTGTCATGGCTCGCACTTCCGGGTTGGCAAATTTCCGAATTTTGTCCATCTATAAGGCACACTGGATTATAAGGCGCACTTCCGGGTTTTGATCAAAATTTTAGTCAAAAGGGTGCGCCTTATGGTCATGAAATTACTGTAGATATTTTTCAAGCCGAGAGGCAGTTGGCATAAACAGGTGAGGGACTGAATGAACAAACAAGCATTTTATATTTATGAGGTGCCAGCGCTCCCCACAGAGAGGCTGTTGTTCATCTGAACATCACACTGCATTTCAACAGAGCTGGGATGAGCAAAAAGCAGCCTGTTTATATAAGAGAACTTCATCACACAGCATCCTCCATCCCCATCCTTCAGCTCCCCATCCTCATTAGCTCCCTGCTGACCAAGCTCCACGGTACAACTCATTTTGCTTCCCAGAGCTAAGTTCAAGGTTCCCTAATTCTGTCCAAGGAGGCTCAGCAGCTCTCCTCCCTCCATAAAAGCCACTTACCTGCATAACCCTATGCAAGAAACCCTCACTTGCATGTTCCCAACATAAATTAGCGCTTAAAATTTTGGGGATTGCAATTTTAGGGGAGTTTTTATGTAACTTTATTGCTCATGTATCAGTCTCCTGCAGACCTCGTATGGTCCTCAAGGCCAAAGATGCTCCAGGCCATTCTGTGTCTCAGTGTTGCTGCCAGACAGTGAAAAGCAGATAATGTTTTTATTCAGAGAAATGGGAAGTTGTGAGAGGCAGTAATTGTACAGGAGTTCTCCTGCCATCCCCAATACAACATTCTCTTGCCTAATTCCACAGCTGAGAACATTGTTTTAATTGCACTGATCCCTGAGGCCTTCAAAGGTCTTTAGATGGGAGGTGTGAAATCTCCCACATGAATACTTTCTCCAAAAAAAAAATTATTTGAAAACACTGCCTGGGCTGAATAAATGAGTTCATTTTCATCTGACCACAATGTAATGAGGTCTCACACACTACCTCAAAGTTGAGGGAACATAATCTTCAGTTTCAAGATGACCAAAAATAGGTTGGCTTTGTCCTACAGCTCCTCAATGGCTGTGATCTTACCAATGGCAAATATCTCTATGCCCAGGTTTTTCAAGGTCTGAGCAGCCAGGTTAGCATCATCCTGGGATTTCCCATCAGTCAGGAGGATTACCAACTTCTCAGCCTCCAGCCGGGCACCGGCATCTGGTTTCAGATTCTGCTCCAGGACGTGGGTGAGTGCTAGACCTGGGGAGGGGCAGAGATGGAGGTTGTGCCACAGCCTTCCAAAAAAACCCCACGGCTTTACTGTTTTCTCTGCTCCCCAGTGGCCCCAGTCCCCAGAGAACACACCATCCATGGGAACAGCTTCCCCCCCGTGTGTTTCTAGAGCCCTGCAGAGTGGAGTTACCTGTGAAGGTGTTGCCACCTTTGTACCGCAGATTCCTCACGGCCTCCAGCACCTGTTCCCTCGTGGAGAAAGCGCTCAGATCCCACTCTGTGCGAGGGTCACTGCTGTACTGGGACAGCCCTGGGGAGGACAGGAGCTGTGGGCATCACGCCAGCCCAGGGGAGCTGCAGGAACCCCACTTGGGACTGGTGTGAGGATTGGCAGGGAGGATGACACAAAATAATGACAGGGAATTGGGGTGAGCAGATGGGGCTCCTAACTCCACTTCTCTGCATGGTTCTAAGTAGCATGAAGCTGAGTCAGGAGAGGTTTAGACTGGGTATGGGGAAAAGGTTCTTCCCCCTGAGGGTGGTGGGGCACTGAACACGTTCCCCTGGGCAGTGGTCACAGCCCCAGGATTCACAGAGCTCAAGGAATGTCTGAACAATGATCTCAGGCACAGGGTGGGATCCTTGGGGTGTTCTGTGCAGGCCAGGATTTGGACCCAATGATCCTTGTGGGTGGGTCCCTCCCAAATCAGGGTACTCCACAATTCTGTGATTCTACAGTCCTGCCATGCTGTCAGCAAAGCGATGCCTCAGACCCCACAGGGCACAGGTACCCCTGCCATGATGATCAGAGGTATTTGATAAGGTTAATCTGGGTCAATCAGCTGCAAGGGCTGAGAAGGATTTACACCATCCTATTTCATGCGAGCATCACTGAGAGCTGGAAGCAGCCCCATTCCCTGCTGAATTCCCAGCAGCACCAGTGGGGCATTGCCACTGCACCCCGTCAGGGATGGCAGCAAATCCTAAAAGTATCTCAGCATCACCACCCAACCTAGGGCTGCCCAGAGACAGCATTTGTGTTCATTGTGCAGATATTTTTCACAGCCACTAGAGGCCAGAGCTTGCTGCCAGATGGGAGAAATTGCCAAGAGCAGCTCTAGGACACCATCCTAAAGAAATAACAGTTCCCAAGAGGAGTACAACATAACCACAGGGACAAGAGAGCAAGGCCCCTTTAAACATCAACATCCCAAGGTCAGGAAACAGGAGCATGTCCTACCTACTCTTATCTTGTCTTCTGCAATGCTGAATGGGGAAATCAGATTGCTCAGGAACTCCTTAATGAGCTTGAAATTGTTGCGCCCGATGCTCCAGGAGCCATCGACAAGCAGGACAATGTCAATCATTGCAGGAGTGTCACACTGAAACTGGGAGCCTGGAGGGAAAAGAGTTCATACTGAGGGAAGCAATTGTAAGGAGGAAAACCTGCTTCAGTTGAAAGATCAAAAGCAAATGTGCTGTGCAAGGCCTTGTCTGGATGGTGGAATGAACCATCTGCCAGTCTGGCACATGCCAGCATCCTGTGAAAACCACGGAGCCAGGGATAACCCATCTCAGCACCTCAGAATGGAGGTGCCAAGAAGGGGTTAAAGCTGCCAGGAAGCGTGTGCTAACCCAGGCACTGCTCTCTGCAAGCTGTCAGCTCCATTCCATCTCTGCCCCAGCCCCAGTGCTTCCCTTTATCTAGCCTAAGTCTCCAAGAATCGCAGGTGATTGCTTAATTCCATTCCATCACGAGATCCCCTGTGGGCTACAATTATTTCATGGCTTAATATTAAATCCAATCTCTCTGTAAAAACCTGCTGGCACCATGGATACTCCAGCTCTGCCTCCGTCCCCACCCCAGGCCTTCAGCTCAGCAGAGGATAAGATAAGGCTTGTTGCTAATTGAATGCGTCTTCCTTGAGTATTTCTCAGATTTTCCATCTTTGGTGGAGGGGAAACAGATGATCCCATTAAGATTTATCAGCTCCAGGGAGGAATGTCTCCTATACAAACATGGATTTCTACTGGCCCATCCCATTCCCACCACTTCAGCAGAGCTGGGAGCCACCACAATCTCAAGAGAATCTGAAGGATTCTCATGGATCAGTTATCTGAGAAACACGAAGAGCAAGCCCAGAAGGAGGAGCAGGCTGGGTAACAAGCACCCCTGGTGTTTGGAAAGGAAACACCTTGGAAAAGTCCATGGCTGGGGGTGCTCTGCTGGAGAACACAAATGCTTACATGAATCTGCCAGAAGCCGAGGGAGATGACAACATGAAGAGAGAATGGTGCCAAATCAATTAAAATCAATAAATTAAATCATCTGGAAGGAATTTTTGGCCTAACTCCAGCTTTCCTGAGAATCCACGTTGCTCTACTGAGCTCCAAATTTCTCCAGTGAGCTCTGACAGCTCCCAAAGCATGACCGAGTGATTGGAAGCACAAGCAGCAGCAGCACTCTGAGGGGGCAGAGGGTGGGCAGGAAACCTTGAATTCAATGAGTGTTAGGGAAAAGAGCAGGGAAGAAGGAGCAAGACAGGTTTGACCCTCCTCTCACCTCGCCTCAGTGAATCCTTTGTGGGTTTTTCTTTTCCTGGAGACTCTTGTTCCACGTGTGGGGATGATTTTGGGGTTGTTGACGTTGTTTCTGTCACACTGGCCTCCACACTGGGCTGGTTTCTTGTCCGTTCACCTGAGCTCTTTGGCTGAATCCCCTTCTGCCTTTTCTTTTCAGCTCTGTCCTTTGCTGTGCTCCAAAGAGAAAAATCCCATTGTCCCTAACCGTGTATCCCACGCAACCCCACTCCTCGGCTGATTTCCACATTTGGCACAGGTGCAGAGGGCTCAGAGAGGATAGAATTCCAACAAATTTATGGAAATAGGTGGATAGACTGACACGACCTTCATTCATACCTCTCTGAGAGGGCTGCATGTGTGCTCAGGAGCTAATGCTAAAAATTGATCAGATCAGCAAGTTTGTCCTTCCCATTATCTTTCACGATGAAAAACAATGAATGTTTATAAAATATAAATCAGGGAAAACATCCCATGGCAACTCATACCCAGTTGCTCTGCAGAGCTCAGCAATCTGTGGCTTGCAAACACCCTGAGCTAGCGCAAGAGTTTTTGGTTAATGGCCCTGATGGATCTTTCTTCTATCAACAGGTGTAATTCCCTTTTGAGCTCACGGAAACATGAGACTGTAGTTACACACAGTCCTCAGCCAGGGAGGTTGAGGAAATCCTTCTTGTAGAGCACCTGCACCCTGGGACACAGAGCTTAGGGAAAAAAGCACCCTCAGCCCCAGTGCTTAGGGAGCAGCTTGTTCTCAAGGGATCCACACTCAGTTGAAGGATAATTTTGCATCTGTTGAATTTGGATACCTGGACGTGCATTTTCAGCTTGTCTGGAATGAGGGGCAGATATTTTTAGGTGGTTTACTGTGTTTCTGTAGCTAAGAACTGCATACAAAGGATGAGACCAGAACTCTCTGAAAGATTATCTCTCACAAAGGGAGATTTCAGGGAGAAAATGGGAATGGTTGTCGGGACAGTTGAATGCTCCAGCTGTGGTAGCATGGCACGGGCTGTGGTTATTCTAAATCAATCCTGTGTGAGTCCAGGATGGTGAGAGCACCCACCTGTGTGTGACAGGGCAGTGTCCAGGGCTGGGGGGGTGGCCTCTGCCACCCCACTGTGCTCAGCTGCTGAGCCCCCCGAGGAGGTGACATTCTTTCCTGACGCAGCTCCTGCATTCCTTCGGTTATTTCTAGTCTGGGATGCATTTTTGAGTTCCTCTACTGCAGAAAGACCAAAAACAGAGAAATTGCCCATCTAGAGAGGCCTGGGAGCCACAGTCCCTCCCTCATCCCCTGGGTCTTCCCCATCTCCCCTTCTAACCTTCCAACCAAAACAGTACCAGCCTCTGTGATTGCCAAAAAGTCTGCAGGGCGTGTGCCAGGGGATGGGCTCTGAGCAGCCACATCCCCAAGAGCCTCAGCAGCTCTGAGTGGTCAAATTGAGCCCTCTCCACTTACTCACAAATTTCCTCTTGGCAAACAGGGCTTCCTGGGAGCCATTGAGCACGTAGACCTGCAGGGTGTATTCCTTGGTGGGGCTCAGCCCTCCCACTGTGGCTTTGGGAGTTTTGGTTTTCAGCATGACTTCTTGCTCCGAGTCCCCTGAGGTGGGATGAAGCCACAGTTCAGAGCATGTCAGAGCTTAAATTTAAGCTGACAATAGCAAAAGCAGCACTGAAATTCAGGGAATGTCTGCCTAGGGACCGCAGTCATCTCCTATTTATGCTTTACATTTTGAGGAGCTCTGATTTTTACTCTTTTTCTCAACGTAGAGTTGGGAAGATTGAGGTGGGTTTTTTTAATCCCTGGTATGTGCCCAAATTAGAAAATTACTTCCCACCCAGTATTAGTGCAACCTTCACCAGCTTCCCAAGGAGTTGTTGAGTGAAAAGCTGGTGTTCAGAGTGTTAAGACTGGTGACTGCTTATGAGAACACCCAACTGGCTGAAGTAATTTGTGACAGAACTAGGAAGTGACTCCGTGTCTCTGGAGGTCACCGCTGGCACTGGGACTCATCTCACTGATCCCAGCTGTGCTGTCTCTGCCCATCTGTCTCCAAGGGCAGCTGCTGCCTGCAGGGCACAGCTCATTTTTGGTCTGGCACTGCCTCCACACCCCTCCACAGCCGTGTCCCAAGCTGTTGGACCCTGTCCTGGGGTTGGGATGGTTGACCAGCCAAGAGCTGGGGGTTTCTGTGCTGACAGGGCAGTGAGCAGAGGGAGCAAGGCAGTGATTGCTGCCCCAAAACAGGCTCAGCAGCTCCCTAAACCCCTCAGACTAGGAAAGGTCTGCAAGGTTTAACTGCTGGAGATGGATGTGTTTCTGACCCAGCCACCCCTGTGCTCCTGCCTAGGGCTGGAAACTCCCCAGCCTAAGAGGGAAAGCCTCAGGCATGTGCTGGGAGCCCGGTGGGAATTCCCTGCATTCCCGGGATGCTCACCAGCCTCTGCTGAGCTGAGGCTCTGGGCAGGGAAGGAATGAGAAACCTCCTGCTCCATCCAGCCTGGGAAACAGGTGGGGGCTGAGCTAAAATCGGGTGGGTGATCACAGGAGCTGCCGCCCGCACTCCTGCCGCTTTTCCGGCTCACTGGGAACCGAATGCCAGCCACGGCTAAGGATGCATCAAACCCCTCCTTCTCCTGAGGGACATCGTGTCTTTCCAGCACCACCAGATCCAACATCTGAAATCAGGGAGCAGGGGCAGGGAGGCAGAGGGATGAGCCTACCCGCACCAACAGGGTCAAACCCTTCCCACTCCGTGTCCCTGCAGGTGCTGGCAGAGCTGGGAGCTCCCACAGGAGAGGAGAGCCAGGCAATGAGCCTGTTCCACTTCTGTCTCACAGAGTCCCAAAGAACAGCAATCCTGGCTAAACCTTTCCCCTAGGATGAAGAGAGCTGAATTTCATCTCTTTCCTGTGAATGAGTGATAAAGGGATTGTGCCTGTGTTGGGTGGCACTAGAGACTGCTCCAGAATGGCTCCTTGTCAATGCTGCATGTACAGCCCAGTGAAACCAACACTTGGAACCAGAACAGGCTGTGGATAATTCCCTCTCCTTGTCTCTATTCCCTTAAGGTCTAAATAATGCTGGTACTTGGGTCGTGGTGTGCTCAAAAGGTGGAGCTCAGTCCCTCTGTCACACACCAGTCTCTGCTGGGACTCACATCCAGGGTGTCAGCACGTACCTGCCATGGGCTTCACCCGAACTTTGTAACCACTGATGCTCCCTTCAGTCTCTTTCCACTTCATCTGGAGCCTGTCCTCTGCAAGGACAGTGAGTTTCAGCCGGCCTGACCCTGGGGAGGAGGAGACAGGTCCATGCTGTTATGGGTGCAGTTCCTCCCACCAAACCCAGGTGCTGTCTCCTTGTCTTGGGTTACAACACAGGATGTGATAAAAAGTATCTATTCTATCACCATCAGTTGAGGGTGGGGACAGTGATCCTGATCTCCATGAGAGATATTCTGCTAATGGGCCATCCATTGAAACCAAGTGGGGCAGTGTTCTTTATCTTTTCACAACCCATCTTTCCTCCAAAAATTTATCTTCTGCTCATGGCCACTGAGTCCCACTGTGTGACTGATAAAATTACTTCATCCCATTGGGAGATGCTCCAGCTAGGGGGAAGAGCCCAACATTTCTTACCAAGATAAAACCAGAGGTTTTGGGACACCAAGGGAGCGCCTTTCTCCACTGGACATTCAAAGGAAAACTGGACTTCTCCACATCATCACTGGATCTTTGGAGAAAATCTGTGCCTTGTACAGGAGCACTGCTCCAACTGAAGCACATCTGTCACTGCAGGAGGATGCAGCCACCATTTAATTGGACTGCTACCAGCACTCTGCCTGACAGGGTGTCAGGCTGTATTCTGACTTTGTCAGGGTTTGGGATTTGCTTTTTTGCAGTACTGTATTTTTATTTTAATTTCCCTAGTAAAGATCTGTTATTCCTATTCCCATACCTCTGCCTGAGAGCCCCTTGATTTCAAAATTATAATAATTTAGAGGGAGGGGGTTTACATTCTTCATTTCAAGAGAGGCTCCTGCCTTTCTTAGCAGACACCTGTCCCCCAAACCAGGACACTCTTCTAAGGACATGGGAGCAGCTGTAGTGCAGAGGGAACCTTCCCCAGCCCAGGCATGTCCTCAGCATCTCCTGGGGCTGCATCCTGCAGTCCTCTGCACCTCTGCAGGCCTGGAGCCTCCTGTGCAAGGAGGCGTTTCTCAGGTGTTCATTTTATACCCCTGCAGAAATGTAAAGCAGACCCCTAGAGCTGAGGGCTTTCTCTGAACCCTTCATGTCTTGAAGGAGCTTTCATGCTGAATGTTTTTTTTAAATCGTGTTCAGTGCAAACATGTGGAATGGGAGGGCAGCAAACAGATAAATGGGCTCAGCAAGGCTCTTCAACAGGTTTGAGCTGCTGAGAAATACAGAAACTCGCCAGGTGATGGATCCCACACTTCCACAGAATGATCATTTCAGAGGCAGCTCCAAGGACCAGCTGTGTTTAGAAAGAAGGAAGGAAGAAAACCTGATAAAGTGTAAATAACAGGTCCTGGCAGGACCGTAACTCATGGGCACCAGCTTGTATCAGTTCGCTGCAGGGAGCTGCAAACTAAATGACAATTCCTGAGGAAAAAAATAGTATCAGACAAGGATGTAAAGAGAAGAAAGAGCACATTCCTTTATCATCTCCAGATCTCACAGCTATCTGTTAAGCCCAGCTAGATGTCTGAGCTCATGTGTCACTCCTTGAATCGATGATTCCTGTCACACAAATGTCACCATATGAAACTTTTTCACTCGGCTGGATGCAGGATGGCAATTCAGCAGATTTCCCTCCCCTCCTTCTGACACTGTGCCCAGAGCTGCCTTTCCAGCAGGATGCCCTAATTTGCAGTGAGTGAGCACACCATAAACATCAGCACCCAAGTGCTCCCCCTCATTTGCAGCTGTTACCAATCTCTTTCCCTTTACAATTGCTCACAAAAAAATAAATCCTAAAGTGACCTGGAGTTTCTGCTCAAATTGTCACCCAGGGCTCCTCAGCTCCCTAGTCTGGTCTTGCATGATGCCCAGACACCTCCTGACATCTCTGCTGTGCTGTCAGCACCAGGAAAGCAGGGAGAGCTGGCAGTGAGGTTCCTGCTTGTCTCAGCCCAACATCTGTGGCTTAACTTTTCCTTGCAGAGACTTCCTGCAGGCTGCCCAACAAGCAGATAACTATTTTGGGGAAACAAAGCTCAGATTCACTTCTCACCCCAGGCAAATCTGAAGAGGAAGAAAGAAAACAGGGGAAAGAGGGGTGAAGGGCAAAAAGCTGATCCCAAAATCACGCCTAAGAGAAATGGTAAAAGATCATGGAACAATGAGGAGAATTCATAGTTAGATTAAACATGGAGCTGTCTTCTTTTGGCCAAGTGTGGTCCAGCTCCTTGGGCATCACTCTAGGAGCCCAGAAGCTAAAAAGACAAGAATGTCCCCAGACAGACCAGAAAGGACATCATCCTCTAAAGCACCATTATGTGCTGGATGCAAATGATCCCCAGTGCCATGAAAGCTCCACTGTTTCCTTGCCCTGTATTAGATGTGTACTGTTTGATGCTGTAACCTTGCTCTCCAGCTCACAGGGAGTTAAACCCAGGCTTAACTGCAGAAGTCTGGAAGATACACAGCAGGGTGGCACACCTGTCCTAGCCCTGCAGTGCCAGCACCTCTCTAGAAACCTTTGTGCTCTTCCACATTGAGGTGGCTCTTCCATATCAGAAAGGCTGTGCTGAGGTGCTGCAGGCATTTTCTGGTCACTCTGGGGAGCGAGGTGATACAGGAGGAATCATCTCCTGCTTTCTGACCCAGATGTTGCACCACATCTCACCACCAAAGCAGCAAAGTGCAGTGACTAAAGAAGCAACACCCTTTTTATTCCTGTTTCTCAGGCTCCCATAGGTCACACAAGCCCCTCATTGCTTGCACAGGCTGAAATGCATCCCTGATGCAAGGGAGGGACTGAAATGCATCCCTGATGCAAGGGAGGGGCTGAACTGCTGCCAGAGATGAGGACAGGCCTGGCAGGGTGGGGAGGGATCGAAGGACTCTCCCCAGATGGGCCCCCTGACCCCTCACTGCTCTTCATGCTTGGGAAAGGCAGTTTGCAGCTTCAGCAGCAGATCCAGAGCACAGCAGCTCCCTGGAACCTGCCTGGCTTTGGGAATGCCCCTGACAGTGGGAAGGGCTAGGCCATCCCAGGGGACAGACAAACCACAGGGGACAGACAAACCCCAGGGGACAGCCCCCCAAGGGCACGGGTCCTTACCTTGGCCCACTCGTCCCCAGACATGGCTCAGCACAGGCAGCCAGGCAAGAAAGAGCCAAGTGTGAATCAGCATTGTGACCAGCACCTACAAAAGGGCAAATGTCAGGAAGGAGAAGTAAAAGTTGTATTTCACCACATCAAAATCCAGGTTTTTTCTGCCCTCATTTAAGGCACCACAAGCTCCAGGCACTGAAAGGGTGTGTGGAGAAGAACACACAGATTTTCCTGCAATGCCTGCACATTATTTTATCTTTTTGGTCTCTCCAATATAGCTGCCTTGGACTAAACTGTGTTTATAAACGTGGTGGGGAACACTCCTCTCCTCCTGCTTGGGCTGGGCACTGCTCTCTGGGCAGGACAAGCCCAGCACTGGAACTCACAGTGATGAGTTCTGCTCTGCTCATGGAAACCAACAGCACTGGAAAATGATTGCTCAGATGGATTCCAGAATCACTTCTGGTTTAGGCTGCACAGAAGTGATTGGTTCTGTTTATCATGACCACAATCATTACAGGTATACAGCCAGCACGTTTCCCACATCCCTGGGATGCACACACCAATCACAAGGGGAAAAGCACAGAGAGGAGCACTCTGTGGCAGCCAGGCTCCTCAAACCACAATTTAATGACTTCTGTGATTTGCTGTGATAAAGCAATTGTGCAGCAGGAGGGATCCATGGACCCAGTGGAGTGAGCAGTTTACAAAGAAGGGGTTTATTTCTTATTTCATTCCCAAGAAGTTATATCCAGGACTCATTGGGATAGTTTTGCTTTAATTTCACCTGAACAGACTGAAAGCAGGCAGGACAGACTTAACCATGGCAGAGGATCAGTTTGAGTCAGAAACAAGCTCTGCAGCATGGCCAAAGCTGAGTGCCAGCCTCAGCCCATGGAGCTCCAGCACCCACAGCTGGCTCTGCCAGCCTGCATTTCAGTGCTCTTCACTTTGGGTAAGCAATTTCAGAAACCCACCCTGATGGGAGCAGTGCCACCCTCTCATCTGGGTCTCAGCAAGCCAGGTTTTAGGCACACAGTGCTGGCCTTTTGTCATCTCTGTGCTCCACATTTCAGCCTCAGTGCTTCTGGCAGAGCCAGCCCCTTGCTCACCTCCATGGACAGGTATGTAGGGGATCCTGGCAAATGCCTGTTTCCCTTCAAACACTGCAGCTTTGTAGCAATTTCAAGGGAAAATAAATAAATATGCACATGAGTGACCCAGGCACTATCTGTTTAAATTACATCTAAATTGCTGGAAGAATGAATGGGAAAACATGCAGGTTGTAACAGGGAGTTTTTAACAACCCTTCTCTGTCTGTGATTTTTTTTTTTTTTTTTTTTTTTGAAGATGAATGGAACAACTGCAGTGTAACCGAAGCCTTTAGCCATGGGAAACACTTGCTTTATCTTTCCAGCTAATAAAATGAGGTCATTGTTTATAAAAAACAGCAAACATTTTATAGGTGGGTTTCAGGACTCTGTCAACTCCAGGAAAGCAGAGCCTGCCCTGGCTGCAGAGGTGTGTGTGCCAAACAGCAGCAAAAAGTCAGCATTTTTCATATTCCTTGAACTAAACTTTCTTTTTGGCCATTTTGCAATGTCACCAAACTGCTCTAGATTTCCATGAAACTTCTGTGCAACTCTGCTGATAAACAAGATGCCAAACTCTGGCAAAAGCACTGGATTGTATGTGATCTTTTCATGTTAACCAGGATTATACAGGATTCAAAGTTCGGAAAAATAAATTCCTCCAGCCTTCACTGATCTGGGCTTACTGCAGGCTCTGATTCAGACAGGAGCTTCCACCCTGTGCTGTCAGTAAGGATTTCAACATCATCATAAAATCACAGACTGGTTTGGGTTGGAAGGGACCTTAAAGCTCATCTCACTCCACCCCTGCCATGGCAGGGACACCTTCCACTGTCCCAGGCTGCTCCAAGCCCTGTCCAGCCTGGCCTTGAATAATTCCAGGCATGGAGCAGCCACAGCTTCTCTGGACACCCTGTGCCAGGGCCTCACCATCCTCACAGTAATCCTGGTTTTAACCCAGACTGGGCACAGTTAGACCCCAGGGTGTGGATCTTCTCTGTAACTTTAAAACAAGAAACAGACTTCATCTCGTCTGATATCTCCAAGGCAAACCCATCACCATTATGCCAACATTCATTTTCCTACCTGTAAATCAGGAGTGATAAATGCACCTGCCTGAAGAGGTGGAGGACACACATCTGGATAAGCTCCTCTCTGTGACTCACTGGCCACATCCTCAGCCCCAGCTCCAGCATTCTGTGGTCCCTCCCCATCCATTCCTGCCATCAGTGGTGCCACCAGCCAGCCAGGGACTGAGGAGACCACAGTGACAGCAGCCTGCTGGCAGGCAGGGAGCCCTCAGCACTGAGCTGATGCCTCTCTCCTGTTACTCACCCCAGGGAAGGAATGTGGAGACAGCAGCACATAGAGCAAGTGGTGAGTATTTCCAGAGCCTGGAAAACAGGGGTCTGTTGGAAACACACCACTTTCCACTTGCTCCAGCCATGTGCTCAGAGGAGATTTGGAGGTTAAGGCAGACAGAGATCTCCTTTTTTGTACAGGAAATTTTACAGGTAGTCGCTTTAGTTAAAGAAAAAAAAATGCTTGCCACATTTTTAAATCAGCAGGACTAAAGGTGAGGATGTGGAGGCACTGTGAATTATTTCCATCTTCCCCAGTCACAGTCTGGGGACATTTCCTCATGCCAGAGGTCATCACTGTCTCTGCACAGAGGTGCTGGCAGAAGCAATGTCACCTTGTCTCCCTCTCACTGCAGGACACAGGAGCAGCAGGGACAGCCCTGCACAAGAGACAGGGACATGCCCGAGGAGCCAACTGCAGGGAATAAATCTGTCCCCATTCCCCCAGTGCTTTGCTGGTTAAAGGACCAAAACCAGGCTAAAAACCACGAATTCATCAACCCCTCTCTGTTTTCTCCTGCAAAGTTCCTCTACTTCAGTTCCACTATTGAACAAAAGGTCTCAAGCATCGCAGCGCCAGACTGAAAAAAAGTCAGGAGAAAGTTCCACTTCTAGGCTGAGCTTTTGCAGCTCCCCCAGCCCATCAGGCTGAACCCACCCACACCTCCAGGTGGGAAAAACGCACACAGGTAACAACAAACCCATCCAAGCACTCCCTGGCAGCAGTATCCTGCAGTTTTGTACTATCAACCACAATCAAACCAACAAGCCAAGTGCGTTTCCCACAGCCCCTGAAGTTGCAAGGCAGTGTTTAGACTGTCAGGGAATGTTTCTTGCAGTCACTTCACCGGAAAGGATGGGACCTGTCACCCTGCCCCAAGCACTGCACCAGCCCCAAGCTGTCCTGCAGAAATTCCCTGCTTGGGATAGCCGCTTATGCCCCCAAAGAGCGCAGCCCCTCCTCGGCATCCCTGCCATCCCAGCCCGAAGGGGAGCGGGGCACAGACCTCTCGGAGCGGCTTTTCCTGGATCCGGGGTCGGCTCCAGCTACATTCTGAAATTGTGGGACAAGCTGCCCCGGCGCCTCGTCTGCTCCTGGCGTGATTGAAGATTTCAATTCCCAGACGTCAGGAGGGCGAGGGAAGGGGAGGGAGAGCTTTGGGGAGGGAGAGGGATGGGGAGGAGAGGGATGGGATTCCCTCACCTCCCTCTCCACAGGCACGGCTTGGCCCCTTCCCGCGGCCAAATAAAGCGTGAAAAGCGAGAGGCTGCTCCTATGGGCAGGAGCGAGCAGCTCTTAGGGGCTTTGCGAATGAAAGAAAATAAAATCTCCGTCCGGGAGGCTGCACGCCGCGCTCCTAGACGGCAGCAACAAGTGCTGGCTCCCGCCCACCCTGGGACTGCCCGGGATGGAGTCAGCCCAGCCCTACTCACATCCCACCCCAGGATAGCCGGGATCAAATCAGCCCAGCCCCACTCACATCCCACCCCGGGATACCCGGGATAAAATCAGCCCAGCCCCACTCACATCCCACCCTGGGATAACTGGATCAGCCCAGCCCCACTTACATCCCACCCTTGGAGTGCCAGGGATGAAATCAGTCCAGCCTCACACAAATCCCACCCTGGGATAGCCAGGATCAGTCCAGCCCCACTCACATCCCCCCAAAGAGCTGTGAGAGCCCTGCCTGAGCACTGAAAGAAGCTGTGTTTCGTTTCCAGGGGGAAATGCAGCACATCTGTAAGTTTTGCAGGGCCAGAGGCTGAATCATGACCCAAGTTCCTGCGGGAGGGATCCCCAGCACAGGAGCACCTGGGACACACACCCTGCTCCCTGCCAAAACCTCTTCTGGATACACTTTGTCCTCATTGCCAGGAGGGAATGACTGACAGTGATGTTTATCCTCACAAACAGAGGCCAGATTTTCAGCTGCATTTGCAGGGGCCGTCAGCATCAGTCTCCCATCACAACTGAGATTTCAGACACTTGCATTGCCATTCAGCAGGAAAACACAGATACCTTTGGGAAGTGTCAAGTTAAATGGGAAAAAAACCCATAGTTTTCAAAATATTTTGCACATTAAACAAACATTTATTAGTTCTTTTTAGTTTTGTTTTAAAATCTTGTAAGTACTTAATAGCATCACAATATACAGACCAAAGGATAACACCACAAGGAAGCACTTAAATAACAGAATTACAGAAGGATTTGGGTTGGAAGGGACACGACAGAGCGTGTCATTCCAACCTCTGCATGGGCAGGAACTCCTCCAACAATCCCAGGTTGCTCCAAGCCCCATCCAACCCTGCTCTGAACACCTCCAGGAATGGGGTAGCCACAGCTTCCCTGGGGAAAAAAATAATTGGGCAACAAATCTTAATAAAACAAAGCACAGAGCATTTTGTACCCCATGGAGAGAGAGTTGTCACTGCCCTATGTGTAAATACCACAAATTATCTCTTCTGTAATTCCTGCTGGGCTTGTCATGTTGCTCAGAGCTGCTACAGTTTTCTTCAAAAGTAGGAGGAGAGAAAGAAATGAGCATTTGTCTCCTGTGCCTTCAAGGAATTCAGATCCAGAATTAAAAATTCCTGCTTTGACACAGTAAAATCTGGAGGTGTTTTCAGTGTTTGTGTTCAGGGTGTTGTTTCCTGACCTGCCTTTCCCAAGGTGCCCACACCATGCTTCAATCTTCTAGATCTGACCTTAGTGTGAGCCAAGCACTCTGGGTTAAACCTTTGGGACATCACAGACACCCAAACTCTCCCTAAAGAGAATTTAAAAAGCAAAAAGGCAGATGGAGGTTGCTGAACTCACACACTGAATGCTACAAAGAACAACTGTGAGTTTATTGACAAATGGCTGAGGAGATGGTCTGGTTCCACTTAGGGGCTGGAAGGACCCCAATTATCACTGCAAACATCTTGCCTGGACCCTGCTCCAGGAATTCTGTGCTCCGAGTTGTCCCATTACCTCAGCACCAGCACTGGGGGAGCAGAAATCCCTTCAACCAAGGGGAAAAAAGGCAGCCAGCAGTACAGCAATACTTGATACACAGCTGACACTAGATTCTCCAAGAAAGTCAACCCCATTTTAACACAAATCAAAATTACTATTTTTGGCCTGTTTTAGGATTTTTTTTAAGGCTTGGTTTGTGGCCAAAGGAGCTGTATGAGGACCCTGCCCTAAGCAGGAGTGCTGGCAATCTTCCTGTCTGTGCACAGCACGGCAGGCTAATCACTAACAGGATGCTCTGCGAACTGGAAAGAAGGAAACCTCCCTAATTTCTTGTTATTACCTGTTTCTCTATATTTAGCTCACTTTCAGGGTAGTTTGCAAGGGATATTTTCAAATGCAGCCATCCTGCAAGCAGCAGGGGACAGGGGCTGGATTTTGGTGGCTCTCACACATTTTTGTTCCTTCCCAGAGCCAGATTCAGAGCAGGACACATTTCCTTTTGGGCACTCTCTGATTTTGGCCCCTCATTTACCCAGAGCAGCCTATGATATTGGGGATCTCTGCCTGCCTCCTTGCTGAGGTGAAGCTGATTAATGAAATTAAGCATTATTAAGGCGTGAGGACAGAAAAAGCACAATCATGAAGGTCACCTCTTCAAGAAACAGCTGGGAACAGTGACCAGCCCTGGCTGTGAGCGTGGCTAAGCCAGGAAAGTAGCAGGAGCCTTGGACTTTACAAGGAGCACACATTCCTGTATTCATTTCCTTATTTTCCTGACAGAGCCAGTGGCACAGCTTATGGGGCCATCTGGAGAGCACATTGTGTTCTCAGAAGAGTGCACAGCTCAGGGCAGCTCAGACAGACTCATTTGGTATAAATTTCTTGCTGCTTTACCAGCTCTGCCACCTGCCTCACAGCCTGGCTGGTGAAGGGCTTGCTCCAAGGTGGGCTTCATTAAGTGCTGAATTCTCACACTGGCACCAAAAAGGAGCTGCAGGAGCTCAGACATTCTAAGAGCAGGTAGAGACAAATACTTCAAGAGCAGAAAAATCCAAGATCTGTCCATTAGAATGTATTTATTTGAAAATACATGAAAATGCCTGGGTGACACATCACAGTGAATGGTCGAGCTTGGTCCCTCCCCACAGTCCATCCCTGCCAAGTGGAGAGTCCTGCCTTTCCAAACAGCAGTGGGATGAGGCTCCTTGGCTCATTCAATGGCTTCCATCACTTCCATCACCAGAGTCCGTGGTCCTGTCATGATGAGGCTGCTGATGGTCTGATAGTCCAGGTGCAGAACGTACACCCCATTCACTGAGAAAACAAACTGGCACACCTGCAAGAGAGGAGGGACAGGTTACCCCCAGCCCCACAGCACCTCCTGCCCAGGATTAACTGGAGCCAGGGGCTGGGGTGCAAATAACTTGTGCTAAAATCCTGGAAACCCTCAAGGATCACCACCCTGTAGCTACACCAATAATCACAGTGCTGCGATCACCGTGTCATAAAAACGGGACCAAAGGGATTTAGGCTGTGAGCTAACAGAGGAAAAAAAGACTCATTTAGGAGCAGTGGCTCATTTCACAGATGGAAATGAAGCACAATATTAACATCCAGCAATTTGGTGGCAAATGAGATTAGGTAAGGAGAAATTAACTGGGCTCTTGAGTAAATTAAACGAATTCATCCATCCCCTTCCAATCCTGCCTGAAGCAAACAAGGAGTCACATTCTGCCTCTGAAGAATCCCATTATTTCAAATATTCAGTGACTTTAGACTTATAGCAGCTTTTAGAAATTACTCCCTTGCTTCTGAGGTTTCTGTAGGGAACTGGGAAACTCAACACTTCTTTCATTCATGCCTAAGACTTCACACCAAACCCACATGCCTGGGCCTAAAGTGAGTTTCAGGCTTTAAGTTCATTTCTCCTGAGCTGGAAAGACTGGAAGTTACCTGACGAATCAAATCAAGGCATCAATTTATATTATTACAGTTTTGTGTGCATGGAAGACAGCTCCATGCAGAAGTCCATTGCTAATAGCAGGGAAAGAAAATGCTTAGGAGCTGAGCATCTCAGGAACTGTGAGAGAAGATGATTCAGGACAAAGTTCTGCTCCTCCCCTGCCTCCCTGGGGTTATATAAAGTCACTGGAACTGAGCTGGGAATTGTCTGCTTTGTTTTTTAGTAGCTAAAACACTTTTGAAAGTTTCAAGGTCTGGCACAGGGATGGTTTTCTTTTGACAGTTTTTTGAGTTTTAGCTGCCCATAGCCCTGTGCTGCCTCGGAAAAGGCAAATCCTCCACTCTGCCACCACGTACAGGACTCTGCCTGCAGAGAGAGCATTCACCTCTCCCAAAGCTCCATGTGCCCATTCCATCAGCCCGATCCCCAGGGCAGGAGGTGGGAATATCCTGGAGGATGTGTTCAGCCCAAAAAGCTCAAACACGACACAGATCCTGTCTCCTGTTTATTCTCCATGACTGAGCAGTACCTTCATCCCTGCAGCAGCAGCAGGTCCTCCTGGGTCCACTGCCTGGATGTGGCAAGGTCTTCCTCCTCGAACCACAAAGCCCCAGCCCACTGCATCCCCCACAATCTGCAAGGACAACAAAAGGGCTTTAAAAATCCAGTCATGGGCTGGAGAGAGGAGATGCAACAGTTACTAGAGAGACACAGAGCTCATGATCCAAACCTGTTCTGGGTTAGAGAGAAAGGGCCATGCACCAGGAGAGATGCAGAACTGCTTAACTGCTCCCTGCAAAGCTGCTTTCTGATTACAGTGATTTCACGACTATAAGGC
>VRYO01001272.1:1521189-1536542 GCA_009812075.1 Sialia sialis
AATTACTGTAATTCCCTGCCAGCCTGTGCAGGAAAGAGACTCTCCGGCATTATCAAGCTAAAGTGCGAAGCATGCATCACGAGCATGCTTGAGAACATTCCCAGAGCACACACACAGAGCTGTTCCCTGGCACAGCAGAGCATTTCCTGGGGAAGGGGCTGCTCTTGCCTTGCCCCACGCCAATGTCAGCCTGCCAGAGCAGTTTGCTGTGACACTGCGGCCCTCTGAAGTGCCCAAAAGAGAAAAGGAATTCCCAAGGGACTTTGCACATCACACATATAAATAAATAACAGCAACTGCAGAGCTAAGCAGGAGGAAATGAGCCATGAAAGGCCCAGGCTGGCAGGGTTGAAGGGCAGGGCAAGAGCGTTTAGGAGAATGAACAGCACGTCCTCAGACGTGCCAGGCTAATCACCAGCTTGATTTTTCTTGCTCCTTCCCACCACTTTGTACAGCACACTTCATTTGGGAACCTGATCCATAGCTCCTGGTGCCAAGCCAGATGGCCAGGCAGCTCTCACGACTCCTGCACTGCTCTCTGTGGGACTGCCCCTGTCAGAGGTGGGCAGTGAAGGGATGGGACACAAAAACAACCAAATGGAATAAGATCCACAGGGCAGGAGCTCTGTTGTAGCATTTCCACCCAGCACCCACCAGCCCTGTCTTCACCAGTCCTACAGCTTTACAAAAAAATTTAAAAGCAAAAGCCCCAAACTTGAGCTGTCTGCAGCATCCTGGAGATTTGTCCATGTAAAAAGCTCCACATAAGGAAGGCAAGAGTGGCCCTTGGATGTTCCCCCATTCAGTGCAGCTCCAGCAGATGCTGATGGATTAAATCAATACCCCTGATCTGCAGAGGGACCTGAAAGATGCACAGAGCTGTGCCTAAAGCCGTGTGACAGAGAGTGAGTGTCACAGTCCCAATGTCACAGGACTTACTGATTCTACAGTCTGTATGGAGCCGGATGGAACAGAAATCACAGAATATTAGAATGGGTTGGATTGGAAAGGACCTTGAAGATCACCTCATTCCACTCCCCTGCCATGAGCAGGACACCTTCCACTATCCCAGTTTTCTCCAAACCCTCTCCAACTTGGTCTTAGACACTTTCAGGGATGGGGCAGCCACAGCTTCCCTAGGCAAAAAAACTGTTCCAAACTACTCCATGCCAGGGCCTCACCAATGGCAAAAAAACCCTCCAAAATGGGAGTTTTTTGCTGTCCAAGAAACATTTTCTTTCCTGACCTACCTGATTGATATGCATTAAACTCTCAGAGGGGCTGACCACATTTCCACCCACAAGAATATGTGAAGACATTGGCCCCTAGGGAGTCACCAACAAAAAGCCACGATGATGTGACATACAGTCAAAGCTTTAGCACAGAGAGGTCAGAGCAGCCAACAGAAAACCAGCAAAGAGCTTGCAGGGAGCTGGGTACTGTTGGATTAGCAAAGCCATTCCCAGTGGTCACTCACAGTCAGCGTTTTCTTGACATAGGGGGCCCCAGGGGACAGCAGCTCTTCATTGGTGACGGGTCTCTTTAACACTAGAGCAGAAGGTGACAGATTCTATCAGAATCAGGGGGTTTGTACAGCACAGTGCATAACAAGGCAGCCTGGGGATTACCCTGGGCTTCAAAACAGATGTTAGAACCACAGTTTCTGTACACAGAAACCTTTGTGTTCATCTCTGTGGTTTTCCAGACACATGCACAACTTTTGTAATCAAATGCAGAGGTGAGGCTGATCTAGATGAGCCTTGAGCCCATGCCCTGAAGGAATAGATGTCTCCCATATAACAAGAGGGAATGCAGAAGCCCAGACCTGATTTGGGGTTGCACTCAGCCACAGGAGGGAATACCAAGGTAGGAGGAGCAGTGAAGTAGGCGTTGGAGTTTCCAGAGAGGGAAGTGATGCTGCTCCTTCGAACTGCTGAGACAACTTTGATCTCCTTGTTGGTCTGGACTGAAAGAGGCACATAAACATTTTTTTCTATGAAAAAACAGAGCAGTTTAAAATAACAAACTTCTCCCCCAAGCCTGACCTGCACGTGAAAGGTATGTGTGCACTGAAGAGGGCATTTGAGCTTAGTAAAACCAGCTCCAAAGACAGATAAAGAGCTGATCTGATGCTAAGCTATTTTCCTGGGACAGGGGGCCATGCTAGACACTGTCCCTGCATTGTGACATCCACCACAAACCCGTGGGATGGTGTTCACTTCATGGGATGCCCAGAGCAACCTCTCAAATTCTGCTGGAGCCACACCCTCATCCCTGGGGTATTCTGGTAATTTCAACCTTGCTTTCCCATCCAGGTTACCAGAGAGGAAGCTGGTGTTGCCAGGCTCTGGGTTGAGCTTGCGAAGGCAGAAGGGGCTGTCAGGGCTCTCGGACAGGGCACGGGAAGAATTCTCATTGAGCAGCTCTGTGAGGCGCCGCCGCCGCCGAAAGTTGATCCAGAAGTGGTAGAGGATGTCACTGTCAAAGAAGTGATGCCGATTGGAGACTAGGAGAGAACAGGGGAGGAGGGAGAGGCTGAGGGGTGGAAAAATAGATAGCAAATATCCTGAGGGACCCTCTTGAATTGCAGTTAATGTCCCAGTACTCTACTGCAGATTCCTGCCTGTTTGGGAACGCTGCCTGCAGGGCCACCCCACAAGAGGTGCCATCCCCCACAGTGTCACAGCCCTCCACCTGCCCCTGTCCCAAGGCACTCAGAGGACTCCCTGCCTTCCAAATTGGAAGTTTAATTATAGCAGATGGATATGATCTCCAGCCAAGAGGAGCTAAACATTACATCCTCATGCCCCAGCCCTCCAAACCCAGGGGTGCAGCCCAGCCCTGTGGCCGGTGGCTTTGAAGAACTGAAGAGCAAGAGTTCAGATTTCATCTCAAAGCCTTTGTGGATGGCAAAAGATTGCTCCAGTTTCAAAGGTCACCAGCTCCAAACATAGAACTAAAAGGCTCCATTGCCATCTCCAAGTGGGCACTTGACCAGCACTTGTTGCGTGGCATGAATGGGGATTTGTTCCTCGCACAGCCACGCTCATCCCTCACTTCCCACCCCAGCTCCAGCCCATCCCTCACTTCCCACCCCACTCCAGCCAGCCCTTGGCTCACCATGCTGGATGATCCCGTGCTCCAGCAGTGCCCGTCCCAGCTCCACTGCCTCCTGCCTGTTCTCCACCTCTCCCTCCTGAACGAGCCAGTCGACCATCTCAGAGCCCAGGAAAGTCCTCTGGTACTTCACCGAGTTCTCCTCCCTCACCTTCAGGATAGACTCTTCCACGCTCACCAGCCTGGCACAGAGGTGGGACAAGGCTCCCGTGATGCCACCAATCCCTGCCAGTCCCCAGGGGAGCTGCAGCCGGGCGAAGCAGAGCCGAGAGAAGCAGGCAAAGCATCGCAGCCAGAGCATTCCTGCCGGGAGCAGGGGAGGGAGGGAGGACCACGGAGCTGCGCTCGGGCACCTTTGCAAATCTTCATCACAGCGAGGCAGCAGCTCCAGCAGAACCAGTTGGGCTGTGAGCTCAGCTAAAGATCGCAGGGAAAGCCAAGCAAGCGGCTGAGTGTAACACAAGTCCAAAGGCAAGGGTGAGCTGGGTTTCGGTCAGCAGGTGCTCCACTGAGAGCTAAATCCAGCGTCTCCACGAGAGGGTGCAGCCGGCTCAGCCACCAGACTGCGGGATGCTCTCCATCCCACGGCCACTGCTGCGGAGCAAGAGCAAAGCACAAGGGATGCACATGGGGCAGAGGGCAGGGACGCACCCAAAATCATCTCCCGCCCCCACGGAGGCTCCTTTGGGCCACTTTGGGACTCTCACCGCACAGGGGGAGCATGCGAAGCTGTGAAGAGGTTGTTAAAGGGAACAGGTCCAGAGAGTGGGCTGGGATTAAACTCTGGGAAAATGGCTTGGATTTAGAATCAGGAAAAATCAACACAAAGAAAACAAAACACTTTTGGAGATGTTTTGGAAAGAGTTTTCTCCACTCTCTGGAAAAGGGAATAACCTTTTCCATTACAAATGGAAAGGGCAGGGACCCAGGCCCACGAGGGTCCTCAAAGTCCCATACCTTGCTGACTTTGGTGGAACAGGAGTCCTAATACAGCTGGTGGGAGCAGCTCACACGAGGAGGCTGGAAGAGTGCTGGAATGGATGTGCCCATCCCAGGAGCACCCAGACTGCCCTTCCCTGCACCAGACCCCAGATCCTGCATGAGTTCATGTATGTCCATGTAACTCATGTGTGCATGGGTTCACAAACCCCAGATCCTGCACGTGGGCTGGAATCCTTGAATTCATGCACATCCATGTATCATGTAACTCACATATCCATGGGTTCACAGCACAACTCCTGTCCCATCCCCAAGGACTCTGGCTGTCCTGCAGCTGTGCCAGGGCTCAGAAGCAGCGTTTCCCAGTGGGACAGCAGGGAGTGCAGAGAAGGAAAAGCAGAGCTCCAGGGCACAGCCCCGTGCCCCAGGGGAGGACTCTCACTTCTCATAGAGGCTCTGTCCCCGCAGGAACACCTTCACGTCCTTGCTCAGGGGGAAGGTGCCGTCGTCCTTGCGGAAGCGGTAGAGCAGCTTGGCATCCTTGTAATCCGAGTGCTCGTCACAGACTGCAAAACAGGGCAGGGGCTGAGTCCCTGATGGACACACAGGGCTCGTGCTCAGCAGGGTGTTGTCTCCAGGTTAAAAGCTGTGAAAGCTTCATGTCCTTCCCTTTCTCATCCCATGGAACAACCAAGCCCTCAGTCCCCAAAAACTACCTGCTCAGGAATGCCCAAAGCTCATGCTGATGGGAGAGGTCAATCCCAATGTATAAACCTTGGCAAAGCTGGAGTTGGGGTTCATTTTGCTCCAGACATTTTGCTCCAGACACTATACTATTCATTAGAAAAAAGAGGGCTTTTTATTTCTTTTAAAGTGTTAATGTTTAGATTTAGACTAAAAGAGGATGAACAGAATTGTCTCCATCAACTTTTTTTAAAAAAGCTACAGCCACATGTGAGCAGACTTAAGAGCACAGAGGAAAAAAACTACATTCCACTCAAGTTCGCATAAAATCACCTCTGACAAAAATATTCATAAGAAAAAAAAATTTAAATAGCACAAATTTTTCCACATCATTTTGTGTCAACCCTGCCCAATTCATCTGAGCAGCAAACTGACCTCAAGAGAAAATTTCCTTCAAAGCCAGGTGCAACATAACTGGAATAATTAAATCTGTATTAAAAGCCTGGGATTCATCTTGGGGATGGGCACACAGACTGTAAATGGCTTTATAGTTCAAGCAACCCTTATCAGGTAAATATTTGAGATACCAAATATTTAAATAAATGCGTGAGATAAACCTGCCTGAAACAGACTTCTAGACTACAAGTACAAAAACAAACAAACAAAAAAAAACCTAGCCCAAAAATCATAGTTCAGCTCTTAAAAGTCAGTCTGCCTTCAGCTCCACCCATGTGAAGCAAGAAGAAATTTAAGTAGTTAAAAAAAACAAACCGAAGAAATACAAAACAACAAAAAACAGAATAAAGACTGTGCCTGGAAAACAAAGAAAATTAGTCAAAGGGAAAAAGCAAAACCACAAATGTTTCCTCACTGAAATAACTTTATCCACTAGAGTGAAATTAAAAAGATTCAAGATACTTCTTGTGAAAATTTTAACACTTTTCATCCTTCTGATCAGACTGGCAAAACCACATTCTCCTTCAGGTGAGCAGCAAAATGCCAAAACTTGTCAGATTATCTCAGGATCATCATTCCTGCAGAGCAGCTGTCTCAGACGCAATCAGGGCTCTACAGCCTGTGACTCACTGAGCACGAGGGCAGGATGAGAAAGTTGTTTTAACAGTGAAAGTTTGCAGCCTCATAATTCCAAGGAGCAGCTACTCCAAAGCCATTGCACCAAGGAATAGAACAAAAAACCCTACAGGACTGTGCCCATAGAAAACCAAAGCAGTTTTCCTATTCAAAACCAACTTTTATTATTTCCAGCATGTAACAGAACCAAAGCCCAAAGCACACCAGACAATTAAGAGGCAGCACGATGATCTTCATGAGATAATTATCTGGGTGCCAGGGGAGAAGAAGGAAAACAGCTCAGCCAGACAATTGCCAAGCACCCAGCACTGGGCTGCACTAGCTGGCAGCCCTCTTTCCACAGGACTAACAAAATTAATGGACACAGGGCAATCTGGAAAGTCAGCTTCTGTGTCCTGCCAGGAATTGTCACAGGAGCAGGAGAGACATGTCTTAATATGCAATCAAAACAGTGCTGGTACCCAGCACTGCACTGGTTTAATTAACTAATGGGTTTATTTGAAATTATCAGTTGGAGAGATGGAAAAATAATCAGGTATAAGCGTTAATGGTTAACTGAGAACTCCCTACTTCAGCTTTTTGTGATAAAGCCCAGCAGCAGTTTATTTTTGTTCAAGGCAGTTTAATGTAAAGGGCATTACCCTCAGCAAGTAGCAGATGGCAAGAGGGATTGTTTGCATTGCAGTGCTCAAAGGCAGCTATTTTTGGACCCCAGAGAAGCAGGGGGAGGAGAGGGTTTGGTGTGGTCATCATCTGCTTCTGTCTCCTCAGCTGCATCCTCGTGTGACCACCCAGCTCAGGCTGCCCCAGCTCCTGTCCCACCACCCTGGGAGCAGGAGAGCTCAGCCAGAGCCCTGCCCACCCATGGCAGAGCTGCTCCAGGGCTGTCTGACAATCTGGGGTTTTGTTCCTGCCTGCCCTGAAAACCTCATGGACAGGAATTGATTTTTGCCCATCTGAAGCACAAATTGTTTTCTGTTGTTATATTGGGACCAAGGGCTGGACCTTGCTCTGAAGCACAGAGCTCACTGTGTGACCTGAGTTAATCCAAAACTCCTCAAAGTTCCAAAGAAAGTTTAAACAGAAAAAAAAGAAAAAAGAATACTGCTAAGAGCTGTGCTTAAGCATCAAACTGCTTTTTCTCAATGATTCCTTTTTTTTTTAAATTCCTTCCTTTATAATTTTTTCAATTTGGTTCCACAGACAAACCTTTGTAATGGCAGCACACACTTAAATCCCAAGGGAAGCAGAATTCCTTCAGCTCTGAGTTTGTAAGTGCCAGATTATATTTTCATTGCAGTGATGTGGACTCCACAGCCCTATTTGTCCCATCATGGGGAAACTAAGGAATACTGTGGTCTTATGAGAATGAATTTTCCTGCAGATGTGAAGCACATGCTGTGATTCACCCTCCATCTCTGTGTGACATAAACGTGGGCAGAGCAGCTGCTGCACAAACATCCACCTGGCTGAGTGCAGGAGCACAGGTCAGGTCTTACCAAGCTTGCTTTCAAAGAGGAGACACTTTAAACATCATTCTACCCGAGCATAGCACAAGCCCCTTCTCTGGTGGGCAGGGAACTGGCACATCCCCAGAGCACAGCACACCCAGCCTCTCCAGGAGCCCTCACCCAGGCAGGGTGACACACAGGGACATGGCCATGCTCCTGTGTGCTGGGCTGGGGGACACAGGGGGTGAGCAGCACACAGCCCCACCCTGGGTGTTGGGAAGGATAAGGATTCGACAGGAAGGTCTCACAGATTAAATATGTGTAACAGAAAGATTTTTGAATGCAGACTCTGAAGAAGGAATAGAAATGACAGCATTTTGATACAGAGGAAAAGAATTGCTGAGCTAGTCTTACTGGGTAACTAAGAAGGCAAAGAGCAATGAGTTGGAAGGGGCTTTTGTAACTCTGAGCAAAGGACAAATCCACCTGAAACAAAAGATGTTTTCACCAAGCAAAAAGATTTTCATAGACAAACAAAAAGGCCATGCTGCAAGTAGAAAAAAGATCTCAGAATCTTCCACTGCAAGAAAACTGAAAAACTGCTTTCAGCTTAAACTGTAACACACTAACTTTTTGTGATTGGAAAATAGCAACATGAATATGGTAATGTCAGTAGTTGTGATAGGCTGTAGGTAATAGTAAAGGTATTGATTGGTTGTCATGTATTATGATGATCTACAATGAAAAGTAAATCATGCATTGGAACCAGAACTAGACAACCTTTCAGGCAAACCTGCAGCTGTGAGCTGGGCTTTTGTCACCCACAACCTGTGAATTGCTGCATTATTTGGATACAATAAACAGCATTTTAAATAATAAATAAATAAACTGCTGCATCATTTGAATACAACACACAGCATTTTAAATAATAAATAAATAAAAAAATAAATAAATTGCTGCATCATTTGGATACAACAAACAGCATTTTTAAGTACCCATCTGGAGTTCCCCATCCCTCATTTGGGCTCTGACACCTGGGTGGATGTACAACTGGGTGGATCTACACCAGGGTGCATGTACACCAGGGTGGATGTACAACTAGGTGGATGCACACCTGGGTGGATGTACAACTAGGTGGATGTACACCTGGGTGGATGTACACCTGGGTGGATGTACAACAAGGTGGATGTACAACTAGGTGGATGTACATCTGGTTGGATGTACAACTAGGTGGATGCACACCTGGGTGGATGTACAACTAGGTGGATGTACACCAAGGTGGATGTACACCAGGATGAATGTACACCGGGGTGGATGTACAAGTAGGTGGATGTACACCTGGGTTAATGTACACCCGGGTGGAAGTACACACCATGGTGGATGATGTAGTGGTCCATCAGCTTCTGCAGCAGGCGGATGGCGCTCTCGCGGTCGGGCGCCTCCTTGTGCTCGATCAGCCAGTCCGTGAGCTCCTTGGCCACAAAGCAGTTGGGGTAGGTGCGCAGGTGGTACCGCCTGTCCTTCACCAGCTTCCCATCGTGCAGACGGAGCCTGGGGGGAAAGGCAGCACTGAGCACGGCTCTCAGAGCACTTGGGGTGTGCTGGCTCAGATCTGTCCAGCCTGGAGAGAACACCCTGCACGTGCTAGGAAGGCGCACTTTTTCGGCAGCCGCGGAGCCGAGCCGAGCCGCAGCGCCATGACCGCGGCGCTGCGGCTCGGCTCGGCTTCGCGGCTGCCACGGCTCACACTTCCAGGCTGGCAAATTTCCAAACTTTGTCCATATATAAGGCGCACTGGATTATAAGGTGCGCTTCTGGGTTTCGATCAAAATTTTTAGTCGAAAGGGTGCGGCTTATAGTCGTGAAATTACCGCACTGTGTCTAGTTCTCCTTCTCATGGCCACGAAAGCAGGAATAAAGCTGCCCCTAGGACAGAGCTTTACTCCTAACTCCAGGTGGGAGCAGTACCAGGAGCTCTCGTTTCTTCTGTCCAAGCAGAGAGGGCCAGGTGGATCCCAGCACCACCTAATCCCTGTACCCACCAACCCACAGAGGACAACAGCCCTGACATTTTCTGCTTCCAGTTGGGATTGGCTGGGACAAGGTTTACCCAAACAACAATCCTGCTGATGTTCTGATGGAAAGATAGATGGGGGGAGGTTACTCAGGTGAGGACAGCTTTGACTTTTAAAGGACCTTACCAACTGAACGAGCCACAGGGCACAGAGCTCCTCTGTGCTCCAGCCAAAGCCAGCCCAGTTTGGCAGGAGATCTGTCCAGGAGCCAAACTTTTGCCCTGTAGCCATGACCGTTCCTAAAACACCAGCGCTGGAAAATGCCCAGTGTGTGCAGCAGGCTCCGAGGAGAGATGTTAATTAAACATCTCTGTAATTCCAGGATGTTTTTAGCTTCGAATTATTCATTGCAATTCCCAGTTTTGCCCCAGGCTAGTGAGTTTTACTAAGGCATTAAACACTGCAGCCTTTCGTTATTTCATGCCTCAAGTTCTTTTGTTCTTTTTGGGAAAGTTTTTCTTGTTGGACAACACTTTTAGGTACCTCAAAAGAAGTTTAAACACCCTAAAAAACTATCAGCAAATCATGGATTATCCCATATTGTAGGATTTATAAATACTAAGTTCCTAAAAGTTTTACCACACAACATTTTGTAACAGGAATGATTGTTCATTGATTGTTGCAATTAATGCTGAGAAGTTGACAGAAGTTTTCAGACTTTCCCGCTAATTAAAATACTAAACTAAAGATTGATGCAGAACCAGCTCCTGGTCTTGCCTTGCACAGACCCCCTCAAATCCTGAGGTCCATATCCACAATTTCACTCATTCCCACATGTGACCAGCACTCCTTCTGCAGATGGATTTTACCTGCAAAGAGCAGTCCACAGACAGCTGCCTTGCTGTTTTTAGTTTTTTGTCTTTTTCCTTTATTTCATGGTCCACTGTCACAGCAGTGATTGCAAACAGAGGCCCCCCACCTATGGGGGCAGACACAGCCAATTTTTATTTTCTCTCTCCTTCACAATCAGCAAGTGGGAAGGCACTTAAGAGGAAAGTTTGGTAAAGATTTGAAACATTTCAAGAGTGCTCTACTGCCATCAAGAGTCTGCAGGACTCTATAAATTATACGTATACATATACATATACATATACATATACATATACATATACATATGTGTGTATATTGACACTCACACACATCCCCTGTACATGCAATAATATGTAGACCATCATCACACAAGGCCTGAATAGAAACTGGTTGGGAGAACACTATTTCCCCTATTTTATTCCCTTTTTAAAATCATGTTTCAGAATACAGAAAAAAAAAAGCTCAGATTTTGAAGGTGAAAAATAAAAAATACTTTTAGCAAGCAATGCTGCTAAGGCCTAAGATTGAAAAAATATAAATACACTTATTCTGAAAACATCTGATTGGGAGCAATTGCCAGCACAGGATTAAGTGGTGTTTCTGCACATCTGGAGCAGCTTTTTGGACCTTTAATGCTGTTTTCAGCCTGTGACAAGTTTCCCTCTGTCCTGCAGAGCCAGGGCAGCGGAAGAAGCTCGACTGGAGTGTCCTTGTGGACTTTTCACTTTCCTCTTGTTTACGGCTTCCTGTCAACCCTGAAGAGACAAACTTTGTCCTTCAGCCACAGGATGTAACAGCTCTTGTGTGATGTTACAAAAACAAAGCTGGTGAAACCATGAGCGGGTTTTATTCGCGCTTCCAGATAAAAAGGACTGGGGAAATACATAATAATATGCAATATTATGAATTTTGTAGTTGGCTAAATCCACCCTGTGGACATACCACTTCTTCAAAAGGATAAAAAAAGAGGCAGAACAAGGTCAGGATGAAACACTTGCTGGAACATGAGAATGGGCTCTTATGAAACACTCCTGGCTTGGCAGGCAGAGCCTCCACGTGCGTTTGCTTTGGGTAGGTTGTGTTGAGTAAGCAAATTGTTTCTTTGTCAAGGTCACTACAAAGCCATCATTATTCATCCTGGGTAACCTTGTTGAAAGGGACATCCAAACAGGAGAGGAATAACCTCTCCCTCACCTCCCATGTAAACAGACCTTGAGCATCTCAAATGACAAGGTGGATTCTCTCAAGGATATTAATTCCAGTTCACATTCCCACAGCAGCCAAGCACAAATGAGTGGCCTTGGAAAGAGGCAGCATCCAAAAGATCCTTTCTGTTCCTATCTTCACAGGAACAAACAAACAAACAAAAAAAACCCACAAATAAACTCCCTCACCAAAACAACAAACAACCAAGTGCTCACTAAAAGGCAGCAGCAGACACAGGAGCATTTCTGCAAAGCTGCTGCTGCTGGAGAGGCACATTCAGGGAAAAGGTTCGGCAAAGCCCAGCTTGCACCACCCCAGTCTGAAAAAGCACCAGTACATCTGGGGACAAGGGAGGGCTTTGCACACCCGCAGTGGTACTGAGACGTTTTATTTTCCTTGTATTTGAATATTAGTACAGGAAGACTTAAATCTCAAAAAGAAATCCCAGCAAGCACAAATAATTCCCAGTCCTCCCTTCCATCAGTGCTAGAAATTTAATAATTAGCTTTTTCAGGTCATTCTGACCATGAAGTCTCATCTTTGAATAAGGTTCACTGTTACACCAAGCAGTGCCCCATGACTCCTCAAGGAATCTCACCACAAGAGATCCAAGTCCAACAGAGAAGCACCAAACCTCCTGCACACAAATGACTTTTGGGCAAGAATACAAATTTTGGCATGTTCAGGCACACACCTTTAGTGAGCCCAATTTACAGAGCATCAAAGTATGAGCACTTTATTTAACAGCAGTCTGAGTATACAAATAAAACACTGCTCTGAAAGTTTTGGACAGTGGCAGAAATTGCAATTTTATTCTTTGCTGGAAAAAGCTTCCTTCTCCTCTCAATTTTCCGTGCAAGATATAAATGTACTGAGTATATTTTTTATGTAGGGGTGATTAATGCAGCTTAACAGAGCTATTAGAGCACAGCTGCTTCTCATGACCATGGGAATACCCAGACAGGAGTGCACCAGGGCTTGTCCATACTTGAGGAACTCCCATTAGAGCAGGGTGTGAATGCAAAGCAAGGAAGCTGCTCCAGAACCTCTCTGTGCAGATAAGCCATTTGTTGCAATTAGAAGTGACTAATTGGGCCTCTCTTACAGAATGCCACCCAGGAACACACAACGCCCAGTAAAGCTGATGTGATTTTCATGCAAGTTTTTATGTCTGACACAAGAGGAATGACAGCAGACATGAGGAACTAGCCTGAGCCAGCAGCTCTGTCAGACTCCAGGCCAAAATATCTGTCAAAATTATATTTTTGTCTTTCTACTGGAGAGAGACTCAAAATATAAAACCAGTTTTTCCCCTCCCTGGACTGGGCAGCTGTTGAAGCAGAGGGAGCCTGGCAAACCCAAACCACATTGGCCAATCCTTCACTGATTCCTCCAGCATCCCCTTCACTCCCGGCCATCCACACAGAGCATTCCTCACCCTCACTTGTGCAGCTCTGCTGGCTGGGAAACACATCCTGACACTGAACAGACTCACCCCTCCGGCCAAACCAAACTCTGAGGGATTTTGCAAACTTGCTGGGAAGCCAAAGAACTGTAAAGATGGAGCAAAGGTTTGTTTGATTTAATGTAATACTGGGGAGGCAGGGCAGGAAGCGGGGAGCAGGGAAAAACAAATGTTTGATGTTTCATGTGGATACAGCAGCATTATTTGCTGATGGAGGTTCACTGAGTCAGGGCAGCTGCAAGGCTCCTTTCCCTGCCTCTGTATTCCACATCTGGGGAAAAGCAGGGCAGGACAAGGTGGACATTTAGCCCTGACACATCACCCAGCCCCTCTGCCTCAGTTTCCCCATTGCTCTCCACCAGCTCTCCAGGTCCCAGGAAGATCCATGCCACTAACTCCTCACCCGCCAGGCTGTGAGATCCCCAGAACACAAGAGAGAAATTCAAACTGCCCCACTCAATTCTCCTTCCAGAGGTTCAGTGGAAGGAGCAGCCCAGCTCCAGGCTGGGTCCATCTCCCCATCCTCCTCCCCAGGTTTTACACCAACAGCTCCTTCCCATCCTTCTGCACTGGGAACAGGCTCCTGCCCAGACCAAAGCAGAAGGATGCAGCTGCTGTGTGCCCAGCCCCAGGAAAAGGACCCTCCTCTCCCTCACTGCGAGCTCTCAAATTCTGGGAGCTCCCTAAACCGGGAAACTTCAAGGCACTGCAGCTACGGGGAAAAAAAAAGAAGACAAAAAAAAGATGGACGTCCCCAAAACTACATAAACTTTGGGGTTTCTATCTTACTTTAGCCCAGGGTGCAGTGTACTGGAAGAGTTCTGTTCACAAACAAATTTACTGTATTCCTTCTTGTGCTTACAGCCACCAAATGGTCCAGGGTCTGATCTGCTCCTGTCCTGCAACAGGTGTGGGGAAGTCACATCAACTCCCATATGGAACATGGTTTTAATACACAACTTAATTATTTCATTTTCTCTCTGAATACTTGACCCCTTCCTTTGGCTTTGGGGCTCAACTTAAACCTCAGTCACTGATGAGTAAAATGAGTAAACTGATGTAAAATGAGTAAGATGAGTAAAATATTGGAAATATAAATAAATCTTCTCTGTCCCTTGACTGTATTTTCAAGATGGGGCCCCAATCCTTAGTTGGAAGTTATCAATCCTTGATACAGTACAAATAATAAACCTAAAGCTACCAGCGCTCACTGAGAATGGACAACATACCTCAGCAAGCTAATTTTAGGGATCTGATGACAGCACGCTCAGGCCCTGGACTATTTACATTCCCAAGGATGTATTTCCTATTTTCCACCCACGTTTCAAAACAAATCAGGATGGCTCCAGACACAAAAAAGCAAACCCCGACCTAGAGTGAGGAAAGCCCCCAGTGGATGCTAGGAAGCAAGGAGGGGGTTCTGACCCCAGATACACAAGGAACACATTTTCTCAGCAGCACATGGCATAGGAGGATGGATTTCTGTCTTCATTAGAAGAAAAGAGAAGCTGCTGAAAAACTGCGACTACAAAGCAGCAGAAGTTCCCAAAAGAGACTTTCAGGAAAGGCAAGATCCAGTTCAGGCAGGTGGCCCTTCCAAGTCACCCCAAAAGTGCAAGCATCCCCAGAAATGCTGCTGTGCTCATCCAGCCATTGTCAGGGACCTTGTGGGGGCTGTTCAGTGCCACCACATCACTCCCCGTGCTTCGGGGAAGGTGGAAAGGGACAAAAAACCTGCTGCCATCTAAAGTCACCTGTCAGTCCCCTGGCACCTGGGGGTGCAGGCTGAGAGATGCCAGGGAGGAGCAGAGCCAAGGTAAAACAGAGTTCAGCACTCTTTGGTGGGTGAAGGGAGGATCAGCAGGTACTGGAACTTGCTCAAGGATAAAGCTTTGACCTGCTGCTAACGGGATACACCCCGAGCCCGGGTACAGCCCTGCCCGGGCTGCAGGAGCACCCCAGCACCCCGTACCTCAGCTGCTCTCCAGCAATCATCACCTCAGCCCTGTAGTGGTGCTCCGTGGCTTTCTTCTTGAGGCTGTTACTCAGGCTCTCCATGCCGGGCTGTGCTGCCCATGGGATGCGGCTCGGGAGGATGCTGGTCCCGTGCTGGTCCCGTGCTGGTCCCGTGCTGGCCCGTGCTGGCCCGGTGCAGGTGAGGCACAGCCCGGAGCTGCCCAGTCCGGCTCCACGCCTCTCCTCCCTCCCGCGGGCTCCGGAGGAGGAGCCTGCTGCAAGCCGAGCCGCTGCTCGCCCCGCCGGGGAGCCGGGAAGGTGGCCGGGATGCTCCCAGCAGGCTGGGACACTGTCCCCTCCGCCGGGGGGTGACCCTGGCAGGCTCCGGGCACAGGATGGACAAAGCAGTTCCTTCCTTACGCTGTAACTTTGCTGCAGGGGTTCCAGATGTGCCATTCCCCAACACATTCCCCCCTTGTTTCCATCCTCCTCCCTGAGGACTCTCTGCCTTTCCCAGGTTGGGATGCATCCAACATCACGGCCAGCTCCTGCCAAAGG
>VRYO01001272.1:1537542-1616309 GCA_009812075.1 Sialia sialis
ACTTCATCAGCAGCGAGTTTGCTGTTTCCTCCACCAGCACAGACTTGCAGGCTCATATTCCCCATCCCATAGATGCTGCTAAATCCAACCCCTTGGGCTGGGGTTCGGGAAGAGCAGCTCGGAGTGGCAGGGCCAGCAGGAACAGGAGGCACAGGGAAAGGCACCGCTGCAGCTGCAGGCAGGTTCCGAGCAGGGGGCTGGACAAACCCGGCTGTTTGTCCAAGGCAAACAGCCGGCAGCAGCGGGATGGGCAGTGCCGACAAGGCTGCTCTGTCCCTCTGTCCCGGAGCAGCCCCGTGTCCCTCAGTCCGGGCCAGCACATAAAACAGAACAGGCTCCCCTTGTGCCCGGCTCGGCTCCTGCAGCCCCCGGGGTGTCCGTGCCAGGCTCAGCTAAAGCCTGAAGCGCCTCTGAGGAGCTCCCAGGGCAGGCTGGGCTTGTCCCTGCCCTGCTGCAGCATCCTTCATGCCATGAGCACAGCGGGGAGAGCTCCCCACATCTGCCCATCCCACTGTTCACTGTGTGCTTCAGCTAGGGAGAAGCTGCTGCTGCTTCAACCACTGCACCATTGCATAATAACTAACTTCAATCATTGGATAAAAACTATCTTCAGTCATTGGATAATAACTAAATTCAACCATTGGATAAAAGCTATCTTCAATCATTGCATAATAGCTATCATTCTTAAAAAAATTTAAAAAATAAAAAATATATAAATACTCAGTTCCAATCCTGAGAGTGTTCTCCAGTAACAAGGTAAAGAATTTCAGCTCTTGCCAGCTTCTTCCATGAAAAACACAGCAGGAAAAAAAGCTGCTTTCTCCCATAAATAAACTTGTAAAACGTGCCCTTTAAGTTAATGTTTCTACTTAAGACACACAGAAAAGGAAGAGAAGCTACTAAAAATATATTATCTCCCCATCTCCAGCCTGGGAAACAGTCAAGGAGCAGAGTGAGGGCACAGCAGCCAGGGATCAGATCTGGGGCTGCTGGGATGGAGCTGTGCTCGGAAAGCTGCCTGGGAGCATGATGGGCTGGGAGATGGAATAAACCTTCTCCTGAGAGGACAGAGCACCACTGTAAACCTGAATCTATCACAGAGGAGGTGACTGGAGTGAATGTTTTCCCAGCAAGGACCAGGGCCAAGCTCATGAAATGAGTCAGCAGCCTTGAGAACACTCCTTGAGAGGAGGGTTTTTCCTCTCCAGCTGCATAAAATGAAACTGTGCAAATTATCAATACTGGATGTTGAGCCTCAAGATGTAAATTAATTTTAAAAAGGAACTAGGTAAATTAATGCAGGACAGTTCTTGGTATTGAACATGGAAATCCAGATGATTCCTTCTGTTTTCAGTGATGGAAGCTGCAAGAATACAATAGTGGAGAGTTCACTCACAATTTCTTCTCCTTTTTCCCTGATTTCTGCTACTGGTCCACACCAGAGCAGGAATCCAGGCCTGGAAGAACCTCTCTGCATCAGCTCAACACTCTGAGTGTCACAACCTCAGGGGTTTTTACATTGACATTTAATAGGAAGAGCATCTTACCAATTCAGGAGAAAATGGATGTTAAAAATCAAAGCCCCAGCTCACAGCACCAAACTCTTATTTAACCTCAGCTGTGCCCTTGCAGATCTGACAGCCTTCCCCCCTAAGCATTTTGTTCCCTTTTTTGAAGGGAATACACCCAGCAAGCTGCTGTTCACTCCATCCTGGAGGTGACACAATTTCAGGGTTGGGAAAAACAATCCCTAAATATGTCTCCCTCACTCCCCATCCATACAGGGATTATAAAAACTGAATTAGTTATCAGCTTGATCTAGAGATGAAAAGTGCTTTCTACAGCACAGCTTCAGAGTCCAATCTAATGAATGTGCAGAGCCCCTTCACCTAGGTCTCTTCTCCAGAGGATCTTCAGTGTCTGAAGTTTCTGTTTCAATAGATTAGGAAAAAGTTTGACTCATTAGGAGTTCAGAAAAGATAGAGGTACCTCTGGGTACAGCCAAATCTATATTCAGCTCCCAACTTTGTTACATCAAATAGAAGATTCAGGACCCTTTGATTTTTTGTTTCCTTCTTTTTTCCCTAGCAGGGCTGAGGAAAAGACAGGAAGAAATCAGATAAGTTTGTTTTGAAAGGCTGTAAAAAGATCAAAAAACTGTAAATCTTGCCAGGAGTGAGCACAGAGGACACCGGAAGCTGTCACAGTCATCCTTGTCACTGGCTGTGATTTTGTCTTAGTCCTTTGCCTAAATTTTGTCCTCTCTGTGGCAATTCAGGCTCTGCATTCCAAGCTGAAATCTCCTGGGCAGGGGAGCAGCCTGGCAAGAGACAGATTCAGATTTTTCCTGCTCTGAGCTGGCACACCTGATGGCAGCAGGCTGCAGCTGGCAGGCAGCCAGCACTGCTCACCCCACATGCCAAATTTAATTTAGTTTAAGCAAAAAAACCCATAAAAACTTTAAAAGGATTTCACTGCCAACATCAGCACAATAAACCCCCTGATTTGCAGGCCCTGTGTTCCTGTGGCTCTCCCCAGTCCAGCTGACACACTGCTGTCCTTGCCACAGAGCATTTCCCTGGGGACAGGTCCTTGTCCCCAGCAAGGCGTGCTCACCTGGCGTTGGGAAGGATGAATCAGGAAAACTTATAAATATGATTGCCTGGCAAAAGATTCTGAGAATATGGGAACCATAAGCGAGATTGAAATTAAAGCCATCTTTGAGATACCAAACCTTAGTTATTAAATAACTAGAAGACAATAGGATGGCTGATGAAAGGAATCCCCTCTTGATTGAACAATTGCTTCTGCTCACAAGCAGGTCCAAAGGGCAGAGAAGACCCTGCTGGCTTGGCAGGAGGGGTCCAAAGAGGAATTTCAGGGTTTAAAGTGTAACACAGTATGGTAATGCAATGATTCTTATAGGCTGTATGTAAATGCTGGAGGATTTGTATCTTGTATTAGATTTGGTTCGTAGAAATTAGAATATTCAACACATAAGAAGATTTATTGTATTGTAACGGGAACCTCGCTCTCTTACTTCCTGCTCTTAGCTCTTAATTCCTGCTCTTAGCTTTTCCTCTTAGCTCCCTCTCTTACTCCCCCGCTTACAACCCTTAGCCCTCTAAAATCATGCTACCCCACTCTCTCCCTGCCCTGCTCCGAGCTGTGGCAGCTCCAGGCAGGGCCCTTTCACCCATGCCCTTTTTGCAATAAACACAAGTTCCAGACCTGGTTTTAGAGAGCTCTCTGTCTGTCCCGACTGTCCAGCCCATCGCCACCAACACTCTGCCACAAGCTGGGCTGGCAGCAGAGTGCCCAGCAATGTTTGGGAGCCAGTCCCTCCCTGCTGCTTTGGGAGACGGAAAAGTTGTTTCCGTCCTGCAGTGAAAGTCACAGGCCACCCCAGGGCGATTTGTGCTTCACTCATTTGTGTCAGTGCCACAGCAATCACTGGGAGCCACCTCACATCAACCCCTCCACTTGAAACAGATTATTTGTCATCATTTTCATGATGCATCATGATACATCAGCGATTCTGGGGCATCTTGCACGGAGGTTCTTCCACCAGAGCAGCCAGGGAATGGTGCTGAGCCATTAAAGCCAGCCTGGAGGATGACAGCACCAGGGAAGCACACTGCACCTGGAGCATCCTCCAGGCTGGGCTGCATCTGGCAGCAGGCAGCAATGTTCTCAGAGAAAAGGGAGAAGATTTATTTCCATCTAGTGGCAGAAAACGAACACGTTATCTATCCAGCAATTTCTCATTACCCAGTTATAAATCTGAGCTGGAGCTCTCCTGTCACTCAGTGTCCTTCATTTTGTTCCAGAGAAGAAAATTTGGATGTTTGAGCAATATGTTGCTTCTTTCCACAGAGAAGAGAGGCTGCTAACCCCAAGCAATCAAATTAAACAATTTGGTTGGCTTCAAAGTAACAAGTAGGGGATCTTTATTACCCGTAAAATTCTAAACAAATCCAGCTCAGTCCCGCTTCTCCAGAACTACAAGGGAATAGAACTTTAGCTTGGAAAAAAAAAAAAAAAAAACACAAAAAATCACTTAAAAATTGAATTCTCCTATGGTTGCATCGCTTCAGGACCTACTTGCAGCTTTAATAAAAACACCACCAAGAACTCACCTTCTTTATGAACTAATAAAAGTTTTCATTGGGAAAGAAGAAAACCGACAAAGGACAAATGACAACAAAAGAAATGCTCTTACACAACGAGACATGGAACTTTCGTCACCTCCACTTCCCCATTCCTCAACATCAGAAGAAACATTTCAAGCAGTCAATAGTCCCTCACTGTTAGCTCCATACCAGCGTGTGGGTGTGAGACTTCAAAGCAGGGCACAGGAGTTTAATTCCCCTTGTTCACCCTCAGGGTGAGGCTCTTCAGGGTGTTTTTTAAAGATCAATCAGCTGTTGCAGACCAGTGGGACAGGGACACAGAGAGTTCCCTGTCCCTGCTCTGGGACATCTCTGAGAGGCATCTCTGCTGCCCCAGCTCCACAGAAACCTCTCAGGACTGGAGGATCTTGGAGTTCATTTCCAGTCCAAATGATTCTGTGCTTCGGGGAGGAGCAGACTGCAGAGTAGCATCACAGCTCCCCAGCATGGTCTGACACCCTGACCTGGGCCAGGGCCAAGCCATGGCCAAACCGAGACCCACATTTCTCTGAGAGAAGGAATGCTCAGGCTCCAGAGGTGGGAAAGTCTCCAGTCCCCTGCTGTGATGGGAATGTGCTAATTACATTACAATTAGCCTGGACTGAACGCAGCAAAGGAGCCTCTCCTGGCAGGGAAAGTGTAATCCTATCATGATCCATTGATCCATAAAAAATATGATCTGTGATCCATCAAAAAGAGGTGTTGGCTATTGCTGTGCCAGCCTGTGTGGGGAGCAGTGAGAGACAGCCCTGCCCCAGCTCTGCACCAGTGTCTGCTCTTCCTCGTCATAAAGGGAAGGCTCTTAAACTGCTTTAACAGCAGGGACCAGGACAACAGGGGTAACAAAGCTTGATATTTGGTATTTGTTACAGCCCGAGCTTTAAACTGCCTCCATCCAGCCTGGTGCACTCTGGCACAGAGAAGGGAGAGCTGGAATCCCAAGGCAGTACATAAAATCACAGGAGTGCCAGTGTGTGGTTCGAGGACAGGAATTTTCCCCATGATGGCATGAAAGCCCCAGGCAGAGACAGCGTGGGGCTGTGGATGAGCAGATCCATGAGCAGAACACATTTCCAACCCTGCCTGCAGCCATTCAAACCTCAGGTCAGGCTCCCTCGGAGCCATCCATGCCCAGGGACACCATCCCCTCTAGAGGAAGGAAGGTGAAGTGACAAGAGAAGCTCTGCCATCAGCTCTGCCATCAGCTCTGAAAGGAGCACCTTCACAGAATCCTACAGTCACTTTGGGGTGGAAAGGACCTTCGGGGTGATCTGGTTCCAACCCTGCTCCGTGGGCAGGGACACCTTCACTAGATCAGCATCCTTTGTGTGAGCTGGTGCTGCCCCAGCCCTTCCGCAAGCCCAGTGCAGGAGAGGCTTTGGGTGGCTTCTAGCAGCTGGTACAAACCATCACAACCACCATCAAAGAGAGGACAGGCATTTAACAGATGTGGGAATGGGCGAGTCTGTTCTGCAGAGCTTTAATTTGACTATTAATTTGGGATATCACCAGCAGCCTAGGTTACACAAGGAGTATTTATTCCACCTCTCTGATCAGCTTTGTGCTCCCTCCCAAGGCCTGGGACCAGCTTAGAGACACACCTTGGTGTGGGCAAGAAGTTGGAGAGAGTTGCAGCAGCCTCAGCTTCAGATTCTATCCCTTCTTGCCAGTCCTGCAGTAACACTGGGCAGCTTGACTTGGCTGGGCAGATGAGATTTTAATTCCAGCCCAGTGCATTGAGCTGCTCCCCAAATGTGACAGCTGATGGCTGGAGTCAATAAGCAATTTGTGACCACACAATTAAAATAGCAATTCCCTCTTGAATGGTATCAAGCTTCAATGCAACAACAATACACAGAAGAGGTTCTGTAAGGAAGAAAATTCCTCGTTTGACCTTGATCACAACAGCCTTTATACAGGCTGGCACATCAATTTACATATATTAACCATCTGTGTCAGCAGAGTAGGGAAAAAAATGTATATACAAGTGTTTTTTACCCTAGGTAGTAAAACACCATTGCATTGAAGGCAAGATGAGCAATCCAGTGCAGAACTGCTGATACCAAGCCACAGCACTTCTCAATCAGAAGTAGTGGATTTTTTTTCATAAAAGACACACTCCAGCCTTGCTGCCTTTGCTGACAGAAGCTGATTTATCTATTGTAAAATTCACCAGCCCCAGCAACACTGAGCAGCCTCTCCAAGGCAGCACATTCTGGCAGGGCTTAGAAGGAAAGATGAGAACTGGTTTCCAAAGTGAGCAGAGCTGATAGCACTGGATTTTCCTGCTTGAGCAGTGGTCACAATCCCGGGGAGGTACAACACGACGGTTCTTGGCAGTCCTTGCAGCCAGCCCTGCCAGAGATTCAGTCTCTCCCACTCATTCTCAGCAACTGCAAGGCTTCTGCTAGGAAATCGTTTCAGTATTTCTTTAATCTCTTCTGTTTTTAGCCAGTTTAAATGCTGCCATCAGGCGAAATTCAGAATGGAGGTAAAGCAGCATTTGAGGATAAAAGATCAGGATGGTTTCATTTCACCTTAAGCAAACATCAGCACCTTGCTCAGAGGAGGAGCTGACCTTTCTTTTCCTGCCTTCCTGAGGAGATGCAGCTTCTTGCTGACAGAGCACAAATGTCTGGAGCTGACACAGGCAGCCAGGATCTCTTGGCCTCCTGTAAATCAGTGACTGAACAGCAAAGGAATGATCACACTGCAGCTCTGTCAGAGCTTCAGGGTTTGCAGCTTCCCAGCAGGACAACACAGCTCCAGCTCATTTTCTTCTTGGGATTTTTAGTTTTCAGTTGCTTCTGAGCCTTGGAGGGTCACTGCACAGATCAGTGATGGCAGGAAGCTCCAGCTGCACTCGCTGGGATCAGAGCACAGAGTGGGACATGGCAGTGCAGCAGTGACCTGTCCTCCCTCAAATCCTTCTTGTGTCTTCTGCTCTTGTGTTTCCTGGTCCAGACTCTTTTTCTATCAGCTTTTACTGACTGTGCTCAGTCTGAAATCCAGAGCACACACCACTGTTGCCATGGTGTTCTGTTTTTAAGATTTTAACTCTGAATGTTGTCTGAATAAAGGGCCCAAATCCTCTCTCCAGAACCAGCATGTCCTGTTTACTTCCAGTAATCCCATGTGAAAACTGTGCACCCCACATATGTGAAATAACGCCAGTGATGTTAGCAATCACAAACGTCCTCCTTTCTTTTGGTGTAAAAATCAGTAAAACTATCTCTATAGGGCAAGTAGGATTCAGTCATGCTGACCAAGAACAAAACAAAAGTGATTTTAAATTTGCACAAAGCCAAGTGCAGTCATCTGGAGTGCTCACATGGCTGTTTGGCTCATGAAGGAAACTGGAATCTGAATGTGGAGCACTATCACAACTGAAGGATTTGTCAGAGGACTCTCACTTCTTGCAGGAAAACTGCTTTAAAAGTCACCTTTTTCTGCTGTAATAAGTGCCTCTGCAGACAAGCTAATAAAGATCTCAGAGTACATAAATTTATCTGCACTTTAATTTCTATTTATACTTCTCCTTAATTAAGGAGGCAAACAATGTCTCCAAACTGCTCCTAAGAGTTTGAAGTTAGACTGTAAAACTCTAATGAAATATAAAGATGGTTTTGGCTCTGTTAATGTTGGCAGCTTCCTTTCTCCTTTGTTACTGGCAGGGAGGAGCATGCCTGACACCAGCACCTGGGCTGGAAATGAACTGAAGGCTCCTGAAAAAGGGCTGACCACCGTTCTGCTCCATATCTTTTGCTTTATTATAATACTCTTTAAAAGATGACACTGCAGTTCAAATCCAGAACCACTCTACAGAACAATGAATAGTGTCCACTGAAATTGCCATTCCTGTGAACTTCACCAAAAAAACACAGCAGGAAATTTAAAGATACAGTACTCCAGACTGACCAAGTTTCTGCTGGCATGGTAGTGAAAGAGGGTTCTGCAGCTAAAGGTCACTCAGCCGTTAGGATCAAACTCTTCATAATGGCCATGGAAATGTTTCTTGATTCCTGTTTAAATCACTGATTGCTCAAACCTTCACCTGGCTCACTGAAATTTAGCATTTCAGCCAAAATAAGCTAAAACCTGAAATACTTGTGTAGACTGCTTCTCTCCAAGAGGACCACTGTATCTTTAAATGCATCCTGGATTAAACAAAGGTTTTATCTACACTTGTTAAATTATTGCACAGACCATTACACTGACAAGTACATTATGAACCCATGGAATGTTACAGTCTGGCCTGGAAAATAAAAGCAGCATTATCCTTGAGGTCTCTACCATGAGGGAGAGCTGGCCAAGCACTTCTTGAATGGTACTGATTATTAATAGGTTTCAAGACACAAATGCAACACTTTAAAATAATCCCTGACTCCCAGGATTATGTTTGGGAGCTTTCTCCAGGACTTACACTCTTTTGCAAGTGGCACTTAGTTTGATTTCTTGTCATTTTCCTTGTATCAGACTACCTGCAGGAATCCAGCTGCCCTGTATTTATTTTCCAAAGTTGAAGCCTTACAAAGAAATAAAAGCTTGGGTCACCAGGGGATTTGAACCAGCCATTGCAATGTCCAGCTGGTGCAGCAGTTTCATCACTGCACATCTCCTGGCAGTTTGCTTGTATGACTTTCAAACTGTGACTCCAGGAGTGGGATGGAAGGCGAGCAGAGCCCTGTCACCCTGCAGAGGCAGAGCCCATGGTGACAGCACAGCCCTGCCACACACAGGCTCAGATTCATGGCTGGATCCTCCCTCAGCCAGGCAGCCCCAGCTCCAGCAGCCTGCACTCAATGCCTCTGCTCCTCACCAGGCCAAAAGGAGGAATTAAAAAATAAAAAGTCTGATTCATAAACACTTGCTCTGCAAATTGATGGGATGCATTTCTTCCCAGTGCAGAAACCTCCCAGCCACCTACTCTGGAAAAAAAGTAAAATTCAATAAAACAGTGGGTATGCAAAAAGAAAATGTCCTCATTTTGTCCTCTCCTCTGGAAGGCATGATCACACATTCAGGCTCAGACAAGTCATTAAAAAATGCCCATTTGGCCATCAAACTGACCAGCTGGCACACTGGTTTCGTGTCTGCAGTTAAACCTTCTGCCATTATATTTTATTTGGAATTTCCAGCAACATCCTTCTGTCAGTTGTAGCCTTTTGTTGCTTCCCTACAACACTGCAGAAAGAGAAACTGTTCTGTCCCTGTCTCCTCAATTGGAGGAAAAATCCTTGCACAAAGCCTCTGCTTGAGCAGGGCTCTGGCTGTTTGATTTAGAACATAAAAGTTTCAAAAGCTACAAAAATCAAATCAAAAGAACAAACGAATGGCTCATGCCAATTGTGGCTGCAAGGGATACATAAATAAACCACTTTTGTCCCAGGCGAAGCTCCCAGCTGAGGAGAACATGCACACACACACATCAGTACCACTGATGGAGTGGACTGAAATAAAGATTCTCCTGCCACGAGCCATTTCAGGAGGTTTATGAAAGAGAAACCATAATAAACTTGTACAGAAGAAGCTGAAAGAGCTTCACACTGGGCAGCAGCCACATTGACAAGGAGGCAACAGAGGTGCAAGCATAAAAAACCAAAGTTATGTCTGACATGCAGCTAAGCTATGACAAAGTTATACCTGGAACTGGAAAAAAAGGGGGAAAAAATTCTTGTTTTAGTCAGGCTGTGACCTGCTGCCAATGGTACCACGAGCAGCATTGCAAACTGAGAGCTCTCGTGCCTTTGGCACTTCCAAAGGATATGTGACAGCAGGGACACCTTGGGAATGGCTCAGCCTGGAGCAGCTCTTGGGCCTGAGCAGCTCTGGCTCCTGCTGCAGAGGCTCAGAGACCATAGCTTCAAACCATGCTCTCAGGAGAGGAAAGGGGAAAAAAGAAATCCCAACTCCCGCAGAACAGGGTCAGAGAAGACTGGAAAAATATTCTGTTCATCATCTGAAAGAACCTAGTCATAGAAATACAGATTCAAGCTGTAAATAGAGCTACTTCTACTCAGGCCTTTAAAATCTGCTACTTACAAGGAAATTAATTTTCTTTCCTTTTTAACTGTTGATATTACTATCTGCCCAAAAACCTGTGAGGAGTAAAAGAAGTGGAGTGCTATTTAGGGTAACTGACACCTTTGGTGGGTTGCTGAACAAATTAACCAGTTTTTAAAAGAAAAGGCTTTTTAGATAACTAACAGGATCTACAGGGTTCACAGAAAGAGCTCCATGCTGGAAAAGCAGACCACAGAGAACATCATGATTGGAGTTTTCAAGCTGATTGTTTTCGTGCTGAGGGTACATTCACAACCCATCCCCCACAATAAAATGGGATACCTGTGATACCTCTGATGTTAAAAGTCACAATTCTCTAGAAGTTATGGCTTGTGTCATGCAAAGTGATTTGTTGGGTCAAAACTGACACATAATTCAATCTCCTGTTCCAGTCCTTAATGCTGACAAAAAGTTTCTCAAGTTTCCAAAATAGTGTTTCTTTAACAAGATCCAGGAAGAAAATGTGGAAATACATGACAGAAACAGAGATACAGCATGACACACTAAAGAACAGTTTGGAAAACATCTGCTTAAATTAAATTTCACTATTAAATCCAGACATCTACTCATCTTGAAAGGGGCTTGCTGCCAGTATCTTTCCTCAATGTTCTTGTATTTTCCACCCATTTTTTCTTGTTGGAATCTTCTTTATCATTTATTTTTTCACTGCCAGGTTGCCAAACAGATGTCCAGAAGGACATAAGCAGCAGAAAGACTTCATTTTCAACAGCATGAATAAAATACTACACAGGGAGAAGGAAGGAAGAGAAAAAAGAGAGTACAATAAAATACTCAAATTGGAGCAAGGGCATGAAGGAACACACCACAGCTTTGCTTTTCCATGTAGCAGAGCTGACAGTGCCAACTCCATCTATTGAGGGGGGCAAATAGAACCATTCTGGATAGCCCTTGAGAGCTCAGGTCAAACCTGTAAGTTTACACAAGTAATTATCTAGTTCTAGATTCCTTCTGAATTCTAAAGGAGAAAAATAAGTTTTCAACTACTGAAAAGAAAAATAATAATGTCACAATGTTTAAAAGCAACACTCCAATAAAAAAATATGTTAAAGACCATCTTGAATTGCCAGACCTCCTGTAGTCAGAGCAATCCATAAGGCATTGGAACTGGATGTATCCAACTGCAGCGTGCCCACTTAATGGCTGCCATTCCATGTCACACCCTGTCCTTTGTTTGCATTAAACACCCCAAATCTCAAATTAGATGAGGACTGGATGAACACCTATTAACCTACACATGCAAGGTTGTGCCATGGAAGTTTCCTTGCACTCATTTCTTTCCTTTAACATTGGTGTTAAGGAAGTTGCTGTAGCCAGCTCCAATAGTGCAAGGAGAATATATTTATCACTATCCTTAAAAAAGGGAGAGCCACTTTTATGTAAGAAAAGATTCAGATGCTACTTTTTTTTTCCCTGTACCGGGGTAGAAGGAAGGAGAATGAATGGGAAGCACAAACAGATCAGAAAGGTCAGCCATGATACTCCAGGTGTGTGTAAAACTTCCTCCCCTCCATCAGCCAGCACAGCCTCCCTTCCCCAGCTGTGCAGAGCAGAGTTCTAAAAATCATCCCACGCATTTTTTGTTGCCTTAGGAGGTTTTCTGGTCTTGCTCTCCCCTCCTGTGCTCTCCCAGTTGGTCTCCCAGTTCTCCCAGCTGTCGCTGTTACTGTTCTTGTTGGAGACTGTTCCCGAGCCCCACACGTCCCAGCTATCCGAGCTCTTCTTCTCTGTGGAATTGTCCACATAGGTCCAGCTCTCACTGCTTGGAGATTTGTGAGCTTTTGGTGGATCTGAGTTGCCAAAGGTCTCCCAGAAGCTTTGATCTACAGCATTGTTCTGGTAGCCCTCCCCTCCACTGTTCTGGTAGCTGTCTCCCTCAGCTGGTCTTTTGGGGGGTAGGGGGGAAAGGAAGGTAGAAATAAATTAGTTATGCAAATATAACAGTAAAAATAAATGACCACAAAGAAAACCATAATTCTACTGCTCTTTGCTTTAAAAAAACCCTTGATTATAAAGGAAGAACTAAATATTGCTCCAAATGATTTAAGCTTGTCGTCTAATTCACAGATTTTCTTAAGAGGCCCAGGGAAAGAGAACATGCATTTGGAGTAAGTTTGAAACTGAAATATGTGCACTACTTTATTCTCACTTAAAAACAGTTATAAACAAATTTATATTGAATCTCTCCCTATTACACAGAGGAGGACTATCAGCAAAGACAGAATAAGTTCTTAATATTGAAAAATTACCTTTCACTACTATACTGCAGAGAATGTAGAGGAGATAAAATTATGTGTTCAGGGATACAAAGTAAGAACAAGAAATTACCTGTCAGAATTATCATCTGGTTTGCCTGAAAAGAAAGTGGTGACATCTCTCCATCCCTTACTCCCAACTCCCTGAACCTAGAGAAAAAAAAAAAGACACTCCATTCATTTGGACTGAACCAACACCTCTGCCAAATCCAACAGCAAAAGCCAAAGCAAATTCCTCTACGTGTTCCCATAAATCAAACACACTTAACTCACAGCTCATTCATGTTTTTGATGGGCAGTTACATGGGGAATATAAAGAACATACATTGGACAGCACTGTGCTGCTGGCAGAGGTGGGAAGTAGGTCAAGTTTAACATTTTCACCCATTGTTTTAACATGCTTTGAATTTTCTCCTACACTTCCTTGACAAAAATACTGGAATTAGCCCTTACATAAAATTAAACTTAATGAAAGCACTGATTTTTTGTGATTAATGTAACTTGGATTTGTATTTCTACTGTTCTATACAGCTGCTTTTTCAATGTCTGTTTCAGCATTATTTCACTACCCTCATAAAACAGGGGGTAGTGAAATACCCACATAAAACAGGCCAGAAGTTGAGTCCTAGAACTGGATTAGAAATACAACTCCTGAAGTGACACCATGGAAGGTACAATTCTGAGTTAGGGAGGATAAATCCCAAAATTCAGCCTGAGAGTGCCAGGCTCTAAACAGAACAGGTAATATAATTTATTCTATTTTATTCAGAGAGTACCAAAAGCTAAGACACCGAGCTGTCTATGGGAGAGCTGTGCTGACTTTCCCCATGCTAGAAGACCATTCCTGGGTAACACCATGCAGCTATCCCAGCAGGCGTGGGTTTGTGCAGGATTTCTGTGCTTGGCAGCCTCCGATAGCACTTACCCCGTCCCCGAGCACGAGAGCAGCGGAAGGGAAAGGAGAAATGTCAGAGCATTAGCAGGTTTTACTGTACCAGTGCAACACAAGCTGTCTCCATATTCCCTCACAGGTATTTTTTGCTGTTTATAACCACCCCATGTCCTCATTCCAATTAATGAGAGGACACCACCATGCCTGTGCAGCTTTAAACACCACAACATCAGTGCTGCCCGCTGAAAATTCCACGTTCCAAATTTTCTGTTCAACACAAGCCCAGAACAAAGCTGCACTAGGGCTTTGTATTATTTTTCATAAGAATATGGAGACTGGCTTGCCTTGTTTGGCCTCCTGAAAGCCAGGCAGGCCACCTCATACCTTGCTGGCCAACTGTGATACCCCCGTGGTGACCTCCTCAAATATTTTCCCCTCTTTCACCTATGTGGACCAAAGTATTGGTAATTAGTCAGAAAAAAAAGTATTACCGGAACCTTCAGACAAGCTCATTTGTGCTTAACAGCTAAAAATGTCAAAAAGCCCAACCCCAGACTGAATCAAAATCAATTTAAGTCAAAACCAAGTTAAGAAAATGATATATAAAGTCTGTTGATCAATAGTGGAGTGAAGCTCAGTCCTTTGAGTTTGTGGGAATTTTCTGTGGCTAAAAACCCAGTGTGAGGAAGGTATCATCCCAGTTCCCAGTCTGAGGAAGGTATCATTTAAACACAGTTCAGGTATCATTACTGATTATAAAAACACCAGTACAAAAAACATCTGCAAATGTGAAGCTTTATCAATATATTCTACTGGATTTAAAGATTTTGTGTGTAAACTTAGCAGATGCCTTTTATTCTCTGTATTTTACAGATGCTTATTTAAGTATTAAAAGGGCTTTGAATTTTGGTGGAACACAATACAACAGGTACCTTTCACCACTTAATAAACAGCAGTTGTTCCAAAGCAAGTGACTTTGTATAACCATATAGAGAATACTTCTTTCACAAAGTAACACTTATTTAGAACTAACAGCACAACATCCTAAGGGAAATGGATCTCTCTATTTTTAAACACAGAATGCATAATTTCTCATTAAATTGTCCTATAAAATAAAAATCAGCTCAAGGAAATGCACCCTAAAAATAACCCTGAAAATAATGCAACTAAGCCCTCTGAAATATGCTGTGGATAATTCTAGGGAATAGAAAACCAATTAGAGTCTTCTCCTGTGGTTTGAAATGCCATGTAAAGAATGGTGAATTAATAAAGGTAATGGAAGAGAAATTAGTTTGCAATATGATTAAAACATTCTCTTCAAATGGCTCAAAGATATGTAAATTAAAATAAAGCTGGCAGGTGGGTAAAACACTAGGAACTTAACACTCCAAGATACAACTACTAATAAATATAAATATCTATTTAAACAATTGGTTTTATATCCATTTAGGGTGCATTTTCCTCTTGTTCCATCTTCCATTATTGAAAGCATGAAATCTATGAAGTGTTATCTAACAAGGAAGAGTGTGACAGACTCTGGTGGACATGAGAAAGGTAGGTGAAGGGAGTTTACCCTCATTAACATTTCCCTGATAACAGCCTAACTTTGAGTTGTTTGATGTTCCCCCTTTACAGAAATACCCCTGAGACCCTGGGCAGCTGTGGCAGGAGGAATCAACCACTCCCTGAGCGAGTTCAAGCATTTTTCTGCAAGTCATTTACTGGTTCCAAAGTTACCTTTTCCTGTGCAGGTTTGAGAACATTTTCATTTAATGTCTGACCTAACTCTGATGCCTATTTAAAAGCAAAACAAAAGCAAAGTCAGTTATATTTTCTTTTTTAAAAAAACCCAAGAAAAACCCACAGCCAACATCTTCTGCAGGCTCATGTCTCAGCAGTATCTCCAAACACAAGAAGCCTTTAGGTTTGATTCATACAAGCAGAATGAGCTGAAAAGCACACACAGCAAAGTGCTGCAGGAGACATTAAAGGACAACAAAGTAAAATCAGATACAATGGCAATAGATGCCCAGAGCCCAAGCAAAGTCTGACCTGGCACTGGAAGCAGAAGCAATGGTGCAACCAGCAACAGTTTTGTGGATGGGCCCCTTGCTAATGCCTGCAGCTGCATATTTGGAAAAACTGTCTTCATCCCCCCGAATTTTTCTACACTAGTTAAATTACTTGTAGAATTAGATCTTTTTGGCTGATTTTCCCATAATTTGTCTGTCTTGTAATGCTCCAATCATCATCTGTTACTAAGAACCCAAGTGCAATGCTCAAGAGCCAAAGCTGTGACAAAAGACTTTTGTTATTTTCTTTAAAGCTCCAGGTTCGCAGGGAGAACAAACAATGAACTCCAGAAATCTGTTGCAATTTAGAACAAGATGCACAAGGATATTGTACTTCAGAGGCAGTTTACAAAAATGTAAGCCAGTAGTCTAAGTCACAAAATTACTTTCTTAAGGCAATGCTGACAAGGACAGCAGGTTTAGAAGAGTCTGAAATAATTCCCTGCCCTACTACCATAATAAGCCTTTGACAGATTGAAGCTTTCTTCAGAACTGCTGAACCATACTGAGTGCCTCCAGAATGATCCTGGTTAATCCAAAAGGGCCAATATGCCAGGCAATTAAGTTTCATTTCCTAAGGGTTCATATTTGATTACTACCATTGCTCAGGGTGTGAGCTTTCACTCATGTTCTTCCTGGGAATGGAGCACCTTAAACACCTTTCCTCCACAGACTCCCAGGGGTCTAAGAAGCCTTTCCCTCAGCCACAGCATTCCCAGGATCTCCCCTTTTCCCAGCCATTATCTCCAGTACTTCTACAGGATAAATATTCTTTGAGAAGCAAAGGCATAAGGAAATCCCACTTTCACCTAGTGAGAAACATGAATGCAAATCACAAAAGGCTTGTCACCTTTGCAAGTGAGGCTACAAAGTGTTTAAGGAAACCAAGAAACGGGTGTTCTCACCTTTGAAAAACCACCTGGAGTCTACTGAACCCAGCAAACTGTTTATGTTTTATAATAAATAGTGTAACTAACAGTTCAGGTGTCCAAATGGAGTCACTGCTAAAATGAGGAAGAATTTTTACCTGATCTTACTCAACTACGTAATTTTGTAAGTGTGGAGTGGAAAGGTTTGGGTACAACTGTATTTTCATCTAAATCACTTCATCTGTCCTTCCTATTGCTGAATTTAGGACACTCTAACCACCATGACAAACATCTCAATCAGTGTCTGCCTTCCAGCTACACCCAGCTGTTGGCACATTCCTGGGGCAGACATGCAAACAGAAATCCTGAAACCATCAGAGCGTGGACAGCAGCACAGTCCATTTTCAGACAGTGCACAGCTTGGGTAACTCTACCCAACTTCACAAAGTTCAAGTAGATCTGAAGAAATGTTACCATACAAAACACACAACATTATTCTACACAGGTTTTGACGTCAGGCAGAAAAAGAAAAGACAGCTCAGGAGCAAATGCACATATTCAGCACCAACAGACAAGGAGTCCATGCACAAGAACAGATGTGAGGGTGTTACCGGCTCTGGCTGCTGCTTGTAGCCCCAAAACTTTACCCAGAGAGCAAAAGAGAAAAGAGCAAGGAAGGTAGAAGCAGCTTTTAGCAAAAAATTGGCAGCATTTTTTCAGGCAAGTTAAGTAGCATGAACCTTTTCCAACTTTTAACATCTACTGACAAGACAAACACTGAAATTTGGCTACTGGGCCCCAAATACACTTTTAACCAATGCAGTGCATAAAAAATGTGTCAAATCTCTTCAGCAAAAGGTCAGAAGCTTTAGGAACAAAATTTAACCTTCAGAGCACCATGTTGCTGTGGCCCTTGTCAGTAGATGTGATGAGCTTTTACACTTAATATTATATTTATTAATAATACTGAACAAAGAGCAGCTTCTAAAGCAAACTGCCAGAGGGAATGAAGAGGAAGACCTGTAGAAAACTTAGTTTTTGTTAAGCCAAGCAGTAAATACTTTAGAGCTTTGAAGTAGGAAGTTTGGGTGCTTTAACAAGATATTTTTGTTGCAAACATACCCAAGTTTGGCCATTTGAAGGATTAATATCCCAGTGCACAGACCTGTCTGAACACCAGCACCTGCACACTGGTTTTGAGCAATACTTTCTTTGCCTATCAGAAAGCAAATCAGGCTAATGCTGCAAATACCCAAGTTATAGTTCATTTAAAACTCCTGAACCATCTATAAACATTTGTATCTCACTCAGAACTAGGCAAATTAAGAATCCCATTCTTTTATAGATTTTTAGATTTTAAACTTTTCCTTGCAGACATATCTTGCTTGTGTCAGAGCTCTGTGTAATCAGGTCTGTCTCTTTTAACCCCAGTTTGATAATGAAATCCTTTTGTCATTGCTACTTTTTAAAACACACCTAAGCTGATTTATTAATAATACTGAGCAGTTCACATTTGTAACATCTTAGTTGGCTTTAGCCATGGGAAGATGGCTTGCATTATATTGTATCACCAAGAAAATACTTCAAGTTAGACCACATTTAAGATTCACAGCAGAGTATCCCTGTTTAACTCTTGCTTAATTTGATCACTGCAGCTGATTGCAATTCCCATGGAATTCAAAGCTAGAACTAAACACTACTGTGCACCACGAAGGAAAAGCACACTGGTCTCCTGATGATCAAATCTGAGTCAACTGGTGCAGGCAAACACATAGCACTTAAAGACAATTAGATGAGTAAGAGCTAAATCTATAATCACCTTTTGACTTGCTTGAGATCCAAATCTGGTAGCCTGTGAAGAGAAGCAAATATATGCAGGTTTACCTGGAATAAATCCTTTGATTTTTAAAAACATACATTTAGAAATGCTGCATGATCCTCTCCAAGGTAATCTGGCAGAATTTCACAGTGCAAAGAAAACACCCATATCACCATCTCTGGCAATCCACTGCTAACTAAAACACATTTTATTTACTTACACCCTCTTTAGCAGCTGAGGCAATTTTGCTTGCTCCAGTTGTAAAACTGCTCCATCCCTTTAAAGAAAGCGAGAAAGTCATGAGCTACATGTGACTAATACTAGCAAATAACTAAGTTTTCATTAGAACAGATTAGCTTAAGTCAAAATGCTCTACTACAGCTTGTCCTGTAGTCTTAAGAACTACCAGCTACTGAGAGAAAAAACAGAGCTTCTCATTTAACTGAAATATAGTGATGATCTTCCAGTATTTGTGTGAATTTGAACAAGCCAGGTTGTTTCAGACGTTACTCTGCTAAAAATGGCTACAAGTGTGGGGAAAGGCAAATTTTTCCTCACCAGGATGAAGACCCATGCCAGGAAGTGCTCCCAGAAATCGAGGATTTCAGAGCACACTGCAGGATTTCAGCGCACACTGCAGTGTGTGTCTGTGCTCACACGAGGGCATTCCAGCCAGCACATGCAGGGAGATCCTGGACTCAAAGAATGGCTCACAGGAACAGGACAGTGTTCTGCTTGGCTGGCTTAGCTCACCTGCAATACACTGCAGATGTGCTCTCTAATCTGAACTCTCTGGCCTAAAAGCTGTGAGATACCTAGAAAATAGTTAGCTGATCTATACCAAGCAGCCTGTGGGACCACCTGGAATATGGTGATCCACCTGCTCAAAGGCTCAGGCATTACCTTTCTCTGCTAAGTTTTAGTGAAATTATCTATTTATTGTCAAATAAACAGTGGAATCTGGTGGGAGTATTTGGGGAAGTGAGGCTCTAAAGAGGGCTGCTGGCCACTGACCTTGGTAGGATACCTTACTGTATTTCCAAATTATTCCAAACCCCAAATATTGTTCAGCACTGTGACTTTGCAGCCTATCAAAGCACCAGTATGGCCCTGACTTTATTCCCATTTTATTTCCACAAGGCATCTTTCACTATCTCTACTTGAATCATGACAACTGTTCAGCCATATGCTGTTATCTCTTCACACCCTGTCACAAGTATTTCAAATGTTTTCATCACTGCTTAGGGCTTCTGGCACCCACATACACACACATTTCAGTTGTTTTCCTCTGAACATCCCTAACATGCTTAACATGTTTAGAGCTATTCCCTACAGGTAATTAATTTTTTTTCCTTCAGCCCTGTTGATTGTTATTTCTTAATCCATTGCTATATCCTCAGTTATTTCTGCAAAGTGACACCAGACTGCTCAAGTTTCTCCATTTCTCCTTTTAAAGTCTACCAGTATCTTTTTGAGAATACAACCAATACTCTGCACCTCTCCATATCCAACTGCAGTCTTTAGTTTCTCCTCTCCATTCACATTCTCCCATAACAGGGGCTAAACCTGAAGAAAATAGTGATTCAGAAAGCTCCACGCAATTCCTTACCGAGTACAATGAGGACATGGCATTATTCAGGAAGTCATCCTCTTTTTTGGGAGGGTTTACAGTGTTCCCAAACCCCACATAGCGATTCTCTTGGCCACTGCCACAGGAAAAGGAATAAACAGTACCTGTATCAGCATGCAGCCATTAAAACATGAAGCAAGAACTGAAAAGCCTGGAAGAATGCCAGTTGCTTTTTCATCTGGAAAAGAAAGTCCTGTAGCACCCAGCACCCAAAATACGAAACTACTCACTTCATACAAACACCAAGGATCCACTGAGGAATCCTAGCACAGTACAATTTCCTCTGAGCAAGCTAATGTGGTCATAATGATTCTCCAGGTTTAACAGATCACTGACATCAAAAGTGATACATGAAAATGAGAAAAGGAATGAAAGAAGCTTTATAAATGCCTCTGTGTAACTCAAATCACTGTAAGGTACAACATGCAATCAGAATTCCCACTGTGGTTTGGAACCCATCACAATAATATTCGGAGTTACAAACTTTTTCTTCAGTGCTTCAAATGTTTTATTATGCTAGAGAGAGAGGCACTCAGAAAATCAGTAAATATTGCATTACCCTTGGTAGGAGCTGACATCATCATTTAACCAGTCTTCAAAAGCCTTGTCAGAAGAGGCAGTTGCAGTCTGAGATTGTCCAGCAGAACTGAAATAAAACATTGAAGAATCAAAGCCATGTTAAGCCAAATCCACAAGCTCAGCAGTGCAGCTTGATGCATACACCACAATAAAGGTTAAAAATTGATTATTTATTTCATCTATCAAGAAGAGAATTCTAATGCAACCACTAAAAGACATGAAGCTCTTGTTCCTTTGATTTACAACTGCTTTTGCAGTTAACTTGGATCTTGAGTGCACAAACACTACATACAAAAGCAGAACAACAGAATTGCTGTGGTACAGAGCTCCGATGGTAATTAGCACCAGAAGGGAAGTCTGTTTCTTTTTGCCTGGCATCCAATCCCAACTGGCACTACACCACAGTTAAGGTGAGGATGTCACACACCACCTGTGAGTGACACAAACGTGTCATTTCAGGTGCATTACAAGTCAGGATAAAACAAGCATGGCTTGTGCCCTGCTCTCACTCACTTCTCTCTGCCATGGTTTATAGCTCAGTGCAGGGGGTGGGAATTATTACAAAAACAGTCCTGCTACCTCACACTCCACAACTTCAGCTTGTTCAGACACCAGCACCAACAGGGTAAACCCAGCAGACATTAAACCATCAGGTTTTGAGGCTGTGTCTGTATCTGATGCTGTATCTGTACCAACATCAGGTAAGCAGGGCACGTACCGGTGAGCAGAAGACAGAGACATTTTAGGTTGAGGTGGGGTCCAGTTCCTGGCAGGAGAATTTTCAATGGACCACTCCTTGCCTTCAGCTACTGTAGCTACCTGCAAGAGCCAGAAGAGTCAAGAATGCCAAGTCAGAGATTTCATACAAATGATAAACTAGTTCTGTAACATGAGGACAAGTCATTGTCCAATCTGCTGCTGGATCAATTAACATTTTTTTCACAAGACACCAATTTTTTTTTTCTGACTCCCAAACTGTGATGTTGAATTGAACACTGGTTTTATTTCAGGCAACTGAAATAGAAAATGAGACAATTTCCTCAAAGAGGGAGGTTTGGTTTGAAGAGGAAAGACTGGATTAATGAAGAGATGGAAGCACTAATCACAGAGGAATGGAGGAACAGAACTACATTATTGTTTTATGTCACTACATTCACTAAAGATTTATCAAAAATTACTTTGGATAGAACTGTACAGCTGAAGTAGTGAACTTTCAGCTCCACTGAGACAGCTCCACTGAACTAAAGAGCTGCAGCAAACTGCAGCACTGAAAATCAGAACTACCTCAGCTAAACACAGAAATGAAAATTTCAGCAGAGAACTCTTACAAGACTTGGGAAGAAGCACTCCGAGACATTTAGGGTGTCAAGAGGGTCAACTCTAAGGTACCAGACCACTGGGATACCCTTGGGCTACATTAGAGAGAGTGACCCAAAATAAGGAAGTTAGTCCAGAAAAGCTCCTGCCTGCCCAAGACACTCTTTTCTAACCCCACCTTATCTCCCTGGCAGGACAACATTCCTCTTCTCTTCTGCCAAATACTTGAGCCATGAACTCATTCAGGTTTACATTAACTCTCCTAGGATTCCACCTCCTCACATTTACCTTTCCAGGAACCACTGCAGAGGCTCAAAAAACTGCAACTTTCCCTCCTTTCAAAACCAAGTGCTCACAAAGCACTTTTGATACTTTCAGATCAAAGAGATAAGGACACACCTAAAACTGAGCTCACCTGGTCTCTAAACAGAGCTGCAGCTTTGCTGTTGTACTTCTCCTGCATTGTCCAGCATGGATCATAATCATCTTGAGATTCCAAGAACTGTCGGAATTTGCTGTTACCTCCAGCCTTCATTTTCTCCAGCTCAATATCCTTCCACTTGTCCATGGTTACAGAACGCACAAAACTGAAAAGCAGGTTTAAAAAAATAAAATTTAGAACACAACTTGTTATAATTTTCTGCTATATCAACAGTGACAAGAAAAAACTTATTAGAGCCTATCTCAAAAGTTGAGAGTATAAACATGTTGGAGAACACTTTCCAAGTACAGAAAGACAGATCATGATGAGAAGGTGGGCAGATCCTCACTGAAATAAGCCAAAATCATGTCATTTATTGGCATTTAAAGGAGACAGTCAACAGAAGGCAAGTGACTGAAAAAGCAGCTTCCTTCTAAGTCCAGAAATTAATCTAGCCCACTATGTAACAGAAACTTTTCCCATACTTTACTCTGCAATTTTCTTTTTGTCTATCGTGCATTTTGACAGTTGGACTCGATGATCTTAGAGGTCTTTTCCAACCTCGGCAATTCTATGATTCTATGTCCTCATGTCAGAAATTTCATCTTTTCTTCCATGTCACAAACAGAACAGCTCCAAATGCTCCTTTCCTATGCAACTTCTACTCATTAATGAGCTCCAAATCACCCCTGGAAAAGCCAAGAATGTCCTGAATGGCCTCCTTGCTTTGGTGATTTCCCTCCTGGACTTTCTCTCCTTTGCTCATTTGAGTAACTGTTCCCTGCTTTGGCCCTATATACACACGCTGTGAGTCTCCAGAACCCCATTCTTATTCCATAGATTCCTATATCAGCTGAACATGGTTGTTGGAAAACAACAAAAGCTATCATTTATATTACAAAGGAAAAAGAAATCTCCTGAACAGAATAAAGCCGTTTTTAAGACTGGTTTTATACCCAACTAGTTACAGACAAGGCACAGAGAGCAAAGCCCACTTTGGAAAGGAGCATGAAGCCAAACTGCCAGTGAAATGCTGGATTTGAGACATTCTATACATTCCAAACCAACACAGGCTGCCATAATGAACCCTGAGTCCAAGGTCTGCTGGAAAGGCTGACCTGAGGTGAACTCCCAAGCCTCGGTGTTTTCCTGAGCACTCCAGACAGATCCAAATTCCATAGGTCACACTCACCCACTGGGGGTTAAATGCACCACATTCAAAACAGACCTGTGAGAACAAAAACAGTTATCTCTTCAATCTGCCACTGTCCATGGAACGTTTTCAGAGCTCAAAAAGGCAAATCATGCAAACATCACACACCAAAAATAATTACAGAAGGAAGGGTTCTTAGGGTTTGGAAACACCTTTCCTGACATCATAAACTTCCTTCAGGTATTTATTTATGCTGCTTGGATTATAAAAATTACTGCACCAACTACCAAAAACCAGAGAAAAACACAGACAAGCAAATGAAAATTACTATGCAAAGAATTCATTTTGATTTCATTTTCATTGCCTTGAAGGAAAGTAACCAAACTGAATGCCTAAGGTTTCCTTGGCAAAATAAAAACACAGTATTTAAAGTTTGGATCATTTTTCAGTCACACTACAGTTTGGCAGTAAATGGTAGCAGATCTAAACATATTTTTTTTCTTTAGAAATAGCTTTATTGTTCATACACTGCAACAACTTCATGATCAGATTCACCACTCAAGATTTTATGCATTGATATAAATAAAACTGAATCTTCCCATGGACTATCACATTTAAGGTATAATCAAGATACTTGAAATGGATCATTTAAATATAAGTTGTGTCCCAGACACCACTTGCTGAACAGATCCCAGGGGTTCCAGAATTACTAGAACTGAAGTACTTGTGCCAAATATGCAGCAATGTAATGTATACATGAGATATTCAAATTTCTATGTCAGCATTAGTGAGCCACAGCACAAAGACAACAGCAGCTGTAGCAGACCCCAGTGTACATCTGGAGCAGGAAAAAGCAAATTCAATTCTACAAAACTGATCTAAAGATCATAATTTTCTCACATTGTTCTCATCTTGTGCTCTGACTTCCTTGAGTACCTTCCTTGTTCTTGGACTTGCCATGATTCTGCAAAAGGAGAAAAAGAAAAAAACTAAGTCATGATCACGGATTTGATTTTTGTAGGATGCTCAGTACTCACAAGCACAGCTCGGTGACAAAGAGCCTGGAATCTAAACCACTGACTCACAGCCAGCTGCAGAGGAAAATCAGAACACCACCACCTTATTTTTCCATCTACTTTGCACTTTTGGGGGGATTTATTCATCTTCACTCCATCAGTGGAAAGTGCAATTCAGTCATGGCTGAAAAGTGGGCGTGGGGTGATAAACACAGGAATTCTGTGTCACAAGTATCAAAACAGACTGTACTGGTTCCTGTCCCAGACCCATTCACTACCCTTCCTGAAATCATCCATGATTTCACAGGATCACATGCACACAACTCATCAGACCTACACAAAACATAGCAGGAACTCTTACACTTCAGAGTGCAGAACACACTGCTAAAAGAGCCCCTTACAAGATGATACAAGAACTTGTAATTTTCCAGAAATATTAAGCTTGTTTGTCAACTGAATTCTAAAGAAATTAAGGCAGTTATTGGGACCTTTTACACAAAACAGAATTGTAATTCAACAGGCATGTCTTGCTGGCAGACCACATCATCTCACTCTAATTTTTATGACACAGAAAACAGCAGGGAGCAGTGTCAAGCTATGGATAAAATCCACATTAAGACAAAAAATGTGATTTTTCACACAGTACACACACAGTTTGGGAAAAACCCCAAATACACAAAGCACTCATGATTTGAAGAACTATAGTGTAGGGTGCAGCATAACGCTGCAATTTAAATTCCTATTACCAACTAATAGCATCATATTTAAATTAACCTTAAATAAGCAACATCTGTTCTCCTTTTCTACTTCCTCTCCATCTTATCATTTCTACTCCAGAAAATAAACTTGTAAGATGCAATAAAAGACAGAAGTCACCAATATGACTAGAAGCAGCACCAGCTACTAAATGTCAAGCTTACTGGCCAGTCAAGACAGAAAGCATAGAACAGCAGGTTGACATTTCCACCAAACACTGGCGTGAGAGGCAAAAATGCCTTTATGTAACTCTCTGACACTGGATCATTATGCTATTTGACTAAACAATCAGAAGTCCTTAGAACATCAATAAAATTAACTATCTCACAGTAATTTTAGAAGGTAAATGATTAAGTGTGACAACTGCTACAGCCCTAGGGGATGGAGGAAGGATGTATCTTTAATAAATAAAGGAAGGGTATTTCAAAAGGTAAAATGCTACAGGTAAGTAAACACTGCAGTTGTATGACTGACATCAATTTAGACATCTCTAAAGCAGAGCAGTACAATAAATAGTTCTGTGCATCACCAGCTCAGATAACATGACTCAGAAAGGAGAAAGCTCAGCTTTGTACCTACGTGTTGCCACTGCTAAAAGCTGAAGATGTCGTAGCAGAACTCACTGCCTTTTATCTAAAGCACCCATTCCTCTGGAAACATCTTGCTGACAAATGCATAATTCTGTGAATTTAAGGGGCAGTGTTTTCACTGATGTCTAGAATATGGCACCTTTTCAGCTTTAATTATTTTGTGTTAGACAAAACCAGGTAATTGTGATAAAAGTTTTAGACTCAAAAGGTTACTGTAAGTAGTGGTGAATAAAATCTTCATGTCCTCCTGCATTAAAATACAACTGGGCACAGTTATTTTTATCAATAATCTGGTAAGAATTGTGTAACTTTCAGAACAGGACAATGACAGGGCGGCAAACAAATTCTCATACAATGAAACGCATCTTTTCCAATAGTATTTCAATTTCCTTAACTTACTCATATGCATGTGAGCAGGGAGGAGATAGCACTGCATGCATGTGCTTGTCCTAAATAACAACCATAAACACATTTACATTACTCCCAGTCCACATCTTCAATTCCACTCTTTGTCCCTGGTGAGATAATGGAGAATTCTTCCTCTGCAGTGCAGAAATTAAGTAAATAACTCAGCAGAACACCCTGTGGGCTCTCCTCTCTGCCATTATTGCTGCTTCATCTCTGCATGTCAACACCTCTTCCCCAGGAATGAATTTCCCCAGCATCTTCCTGTACATGACTGACAGCTTCCAAGGCTCCTCTCTTTGGCTGGACATTCAATCCTCTCACCCCTACCCTTCCTTTACTATTTTCCCTACTTTTTCACAAGTTTTCAATCAGAATAGCCAACAGAGGCAGCCCACATGCAGAGGCCTTCCAGCCTCCATGGCAGACAAGAACTGCTGGAGCTGAACAGGAAACCCTCTTGCCACTCCAACTCTGCACGTGCCAGGAACCATCTGCAAAGCAGAAAATTCCACTCATCCTCCAACAAACAATATCCAGCCCCTCCAGTGTTCATACAAGTTTCAGATCTCCAGCTCCAAGGTGACAGAAGAAGCAATTGCTTTTGGTTCTGCCATAACTACCTTTTTGTAAAACAAAAACTGAAAGACTTTGGCCAACTGCAGTCTGAACATCCCACAGGCACCAAGTATCCCGCCCAAACCACGACATCTGTGTGGTGGAAGGCAGAGATTCATCCACACCATGACATCCAAGAAAAGGAGGAGGTACTAAAGGCACCAGCTTGTCACCTTGTCCTCTTCCACCAAAGCATTTGGAAATAAAGGACAAAGTAAAAATGTCATGTTCTAAGCTTTCTAATACAACATAATGTCTTTAGAGTTGCTTAGTTTACTTCCAATAATTTTCCCACAAAGTTTTAAGGGTTCAAATTCTCATTGATTACCACCAAAAAGCTGAGCTCTGGTAGCTGAGTGATATAACCACTGAGCTGTTTAAGTTTCATGACTAAACGCTGAAGAAAGAAGCCACCTTAAAGAAATATACATTGTTTTGATCTAATATAAATGGACATAAGCAATGAAGAGAATGTTTAGTTTCAGAGTAAGTTTCCATTGAAGAATATAAATATTTTTTTACAACGGTTCCAAAGTGGAAAGTGACAGCTTCACACACACCAATCTCACACTCTTTCCCAAGCAATCTGCTGCCAGAGCAAAAACTAGATGTACATCTTTTGAGTTTTCTGGTTATGAAATCTTTCGTTTGCTAAGCAAGCAAAAAGGCAGAAGTGGATTAGAAGTGGAAATAATATATAATGGGACTTTGCTCCTCTGATTCAGCAGCAAATGCAGAGCAAACCTGCAAAGGGCTCTGCAATTCAGCACGAGGAGTCAGCGGGTGACGTGGCCTGGTGACTTCATGGTCCTGAAAACTCCCTGAGAATCCCACCAGAGCAAAAAGGCCACAGAAGCTGAAGAAACCTCTGGAACCACACACTGCGCTCATCTCCATGGAGCTGGCACGGCTCTCCTCACAAATACATCAAAGGTGGGTGCAGAGGTTTAAAGCAGCGCAGTTCCACACTCACCCGCCTCACCCAGCGCCTGGCAGGGCCGACACAAGGCCGATTTCTTCAGGCACACCTACGGTACCGGGATCCCAGCGGCGTCCTGCAGCCTCCCTCAGAACATGGCCGGGTTCCGCCGAGCCCTCCGGCCTCTGCTTCCTAGGCAAGAAAATAAGGCAGAAATAGGTGAAGCAGCGGGCAGGCAGATGCCTCCTGCCCACCACGCCAGCCCGGCACCCGCACCGCGCCCGCCCTCGGGACCGTCCTGTGTGACAGCGCGGGGGCCGGGCCCGAGCGCCGCCACCTCAGCGCTGGGCTGGGCTGCGGGGCACGGGCACAGCCAGCCCCGCGCGGGGAGCCGCGGGGACGGGGACGCACCACGACCCTGAGCAACGCTGCTGGCCCTGTCCCGGTGCTGATCCCGGTGCTGATCCAATCCCGATCCCAATCCCGATCCCGGTCCCGGTCCCGGCCGCGGCCCGGTCCCGCCCGGCGCCGCCGACGTCGCAGGGCGCGAGGCATTGTGGGCGCGCGGCTTAACCCGCTGCCGGCCGGGCGAGGAATGCCCGAAAGATGCGATTGTATCCAGCATCCCGTATCCAGAGAGGAGTTTGAGGGATTTGTTTCCACCGGGCAAAGCCGAAATAAAGATTTAAAGCGAACCTGGCGCGCGCGCTGTTCTCGGTGCTGTTCCAGGCTGCAAAACGACCCCCGGGGTTTATCGCTGTCCGTGCGGGTGAATTATGTGGAATTACGTGTTTTTTCCTCAGACACTTATTGATGTGAGGGTTTTCAGCTGATGTCCGTGTTGTCCGAGGCTGGGAATAACAGATGGAGGGGCTGGCTGGACCCCCAGGCCTCCCCCAGCTTCATGTCCACACCTGGAGCACTGGATGGCCTGGGGCACCCCAATCAATATATGCAGGATCTAAAGCTAGTAAGGAGCATCCAAATGAGGCCACAAGGATGAGGAGGGGTCTGGGGAAAGCCATTAGAGGAGCAGCTGAGGGTCCTTGGCTTGTTCAGCCTGAAGGACACTGAGGGGAGACATTGTCGAGGTGTATGCTTCCTCATGAGGAGCAGCTCCCATCTCTGCTCTCCGGTGACAGGACACAAGGGAAAGGCTCAAACTGCATCAGGGGAGATTTAGCTTGGATATTACAAAGAGGTTCTTCCCCCAGAGGGTGGTTGGGCACTGAACAGGCTCTCCAGGGAATGGTCATGGCCGCATGGCCGCCAGAGCTCCAGGAGCTTCTGGACAACGCTCTCAGGGATGCACTGAGTGAGATTTTGGGGTTTCCTGTGTAGAGAAACCCCAAAAAGTCCAAGTTGGACTCAACGATTCTTGTGTCCCTTCCAACTCTGGATTTTGTCTGCAGAGATCCTCCCAAAGGTGAGGGTGGATCGGATGGGAAGAGCAACCAGAGTTGCTTTGTGGTGTTTGGAAGCACGGGCGAGCACATTTATGCTATCACTAACTTCTTTTTAATCATCAGCTGTAGGCACAGGGCAATGATTTAGTGTTTACGTCTGAATCCCACAGAGACAATACGCTGCTCATTTCAGTGCAACTCCTAGTCTGGCCTCTGTACTTAATAAGTAGGCTATTATCTGACTATCAGCGCACGGGAGATTAACAGGAGCCATTTTCATTACCATTAATGGTGGCTACACAGATAATGCCCTCACGTCAATGAAAGATAATGGGCCCTTAAGTGTGCGTGTGTTAGGCTGACAGAGGAAGGGGTATGAAATATAAAGCAAACTCGGCTTAAATAATTTGCTTTTCCAGTTAAGAAGAAAGTAATCTCTTCTCATAAGCACCATCATTTTCTGGTAAACGTGAGCCAACAGGTAATGAGGTTCCCATTACACAAATGCTGTGTTACAGCATCTAATGAGCATATTAATCTTTGTTTTTCCATATAATTGGTAGATAATCCAGGGATATGTGTTGGCTCTGCAGTGGTTCTGGGTGAATGTGTGTGCTCACAGCCTGAGCCAGGAGTCATCCTCAACCCCAGACACCCAGGGAGCAGAAAAGAATCACCTACGTGAGGGCTGCATTCTGGTGTGCAGTAGGAATGAAGGGATGCCACAAACATTTGTCTTTCTCAGCAAGCAAATAAATGTGTGCCATTCCCTGGCAAGTCCAGTTTGCGCCGTTCCTGGAATTTGGGATGGGTGCATAGCTCCCTCCCCATCTCTGCAATGTGTGGCAAATGTCCATTCTGAGATAATAGATAATGCCAAGAAGAAACATTTGCAAAGGCAGCCAGCACTGCCTCCCTTACTTGTTCCCTTTATCTGCTTATGAACTGTTTTTAGCCTGAAACTAAATGACAAATATTTTTAGCACAATTGCCATTGTTATAATTGTTATGCCCAATGTCAAGAACATATGAAACATGATGATAAGGAACAAATTACAGCATAAAATAATACAAGGCAGGCACAGTATCCTTGAGCTGTTTTCCATGTTGAGATTTTTCCAGATAGAAATAATTTTGCTTGGCTTCAAAAGGACAATATGCAAACATGTAAAGGTCAGTCTGAGAGCACAGCAAACAGCTAGAGCCAAATTCTGCAGAGATTTCATGAGTAAGTTCACCATAATTGCAGTGAAGAAGGCTAACAGCAAGTGGAAAGTTACTAAGATAAACTACCTAGTGTGCAATTTTGCTTGTACGATAATGATTTTGTATGATGCTTTTGAAACTTCTTAAGGAAAAAAAATATCTCTGGAATAGGATTTAAACCAAAGAGCATTCATTTTCACTTTCTTCCTGTTTTACAGATTTACTAAACTCTTTCTAATCTATTAGTAAGACTAGATTTTGGTTATTAAATACTGCAGTCCCTGACATAAATGAAGAAGCAATACCACTCGGTTTAAATCACAAAAAATACCCAAAAATTCTCTTCTAGAACAGCTGACAGCCTGGGCTTCAAATATTAAAGGCAAAAGAGATACCACAAAACCCTGTTTGGAGTTGTTTACTGATGCTATGTGGGCTGAATTACAACCCTCACTAGTAGCAGCACTTGTCATGGACTGAGAAACTGTGAATTTTTATTGCCTTTTTCCCCTCCCAACACACGTAAGATGAGCCACTATATCAGGATGTCACAACACTTAAATTGAGGAGGAACAAGAAGAAACGCAGATCTCTTCTTAGATAAATCTACTTAATAAATCTGAGGAGCAAGGAGCGAGGAATGGAACTGTTTGCATGATAAATGCCACCACTGGAGTTCTGCGTTGTCACTGTGTGTGACTTATGTAACTGTGTGAATAAAGTACAGCTGTGAATGTAACACAGAGCTGCGTAACTCAGAGCTGTGTCTGGAAATGTGTAATAATGCAAGCCCAAACTCAGCCCTTCTAGCACCAGGAGAAGTCTGGTTAATTGATGGGACTGTGGCAACACCCTTTTCCTGCAGGGTTCTTTGGTGCTTCTGTGTGTTGCATGCTCTTGGTAGCACCCTGGGAACTGCAGGTTGTCACCTGAGCCATCAAAGGCTTCACCTCATTTTCAACTTCACAGGCTTGAGAATTGCTATCTTTGTAAATCTCGACAGAAGATTCCTACTAGTGTTATCTTATATTAAAAAAAATAGAAAAAACGATATGTGAAATATTTTCTGCCACAGGATGAAACATCACTTGTTATTAAATGTTTATTTTTATATTATTGTTTATTATGCTGAATGAATATTTATTTTTATTAATCATAGCACTCGGGGCTATTGATACTGCATTTGGCAGTCACAGTCTAGCAAACCTAGCCAGCTACAATGAATATTGCCATGAGGCTACAGAAATGACATATGCACTTCATAAAACCCTTTCCTTGTACAAGGAACACTTCTTTTTTCCTTCCTTTTCAGCTGAGAAACCCATGTTTTCCGATCCATTTCCTCAGTTAACTTGCCACTGACACAAATCAGCAACTCCATCTAATGACCAGCACAGCCCTGCTGGTGGCCAGGCACTAGAAGCCAGAGTTTAGGCAGGGCTTTAGTCCCACAGGTAAATCACAGAGTCCTGCCTATGCCATGACCACACACCACAGGCTCCAGCACTGAATTTCATGTCCAGCTCTTCAAAGCACAGCCAAGATCAGGACAGTAATCAGCCCCCATCCTTCCTCTGCATATTTATAGGGAATTCAGAATTGAGTTTCCTGTGCCCAGACCCCCACACAGCTGGGAGGGCATTTTAATGTGTGCATTTCTATTACCCATCATGTCACACAGACATCCTTTCATTATATTTTTCCACCTCAGAGCTAGAGCTGAGACAAAACTTAAGCAGATAAGTTGTATTGTAAGTTTTGTGTTTATAAACCCCCATCAGTCCCCCTCCCTGTGCACATTTTTTTCATATCAAAAATTGAACAAAATTTGGAAAGCTTTTATATGAGACCACAGGAAGCTTTACTCTGATATTAGAGCAGCAAACAGAAAAGCAAAAGCTTTTATTCTCAAAGCAGCTGTTACTCCATGCAGCTTATCTTTGTGTTTATGTCACATCCATGTGTGTCACATCACTGTTTCTAGCCCTGTCAATCAAAGCTGTCAAAGTGACCAGCTTGGTCCAGGAGAGGGAAAAGCCTGGAAGGGCTGCTTGAATCTGCTCTGTGGATATGCAGAATGAACTCTGGGAGGCTGGTTCAAGTGGCTTATTTCCAAGGCAATTAAGTCTTTCTTAAGTAAATGTGTGTAAAAAATGCTCCCTCAGCCTGGTGGCACCTGACACTGCTGACTTCTTAATACGCATTAGCCCTCCCTGGCTGGGATTGGAGAGAATATCACTGAGAAAACAGCAGAAAAATCGCTAGATTTGTGTGTTTGTTGGAATAGCTTTGGACTGACGTTCCATCCCCTCCTCGGGGCAGCACTCACAAACACCAACTCCGACACCGCACACCCACGCTGCTGCAGATGTCCTTCAAAAGACATACTAAAAGAAACTCTTTATTGATTTCTTCTCCATCACATCGCTTGAGACTTGTTAAATGAGCTCGGGGAAGTTTGTAATAATTTGAGAGGAAGAATGATTCCTAAGCAAATGGGGAAGCAGCTTGTCTAAATGAGAGTGCCCTAAGCCAGTGCCCGAAACTGGAGACTGCTCTCACCCTTCAGGCTCTCTTTTTTGTCATATCATTTCAGAAATGCAACTGTTGCATGGAAACCTTGAATAATCACTTGGTAGCAATACCCAGGGACCTTGGCAGCTGCATTGAATTACTCCTTGGTCACAGTGCCTAGTGGAACTGCGGCTGGAAATGTGGCTGCAATCACGCCAGCTACTCGGATTGCATGGCTGAGGTGCTGGGGTGTCAGCTGTGCTGCTCCTGCGGGGTTTAACCCTTCTGGCACTGCTCCTCTCTGCTCCAGGCTGGGCCTGTTTTGTCAGGAATGCTGATACAGAATCACAGAATCCTGGGTTGGAAGGTACATTGAGCTCCTGGCCCTGCACAGAACAATTCCTTCATGTTCCCGAGAGCATTGTCCAAACTCTCCATGAGCTCTTCCAGTCCTGGAGGCAAAACCACTTCCCTGGGGAGCTGTTCCACTGCCCAGCCACCCTAAACCTCTCCTGACACAACTCCACACTGTTCTCTGGGTCCTATCCCTGCACATACCATCCCCAGAGCTACTACAACACTAGTTTGAGCAGCATTTCTCAAGTTCAGTGTTTTTTACACGACCAGTAAGACAGGTGGGGAATTTCAGTGGATGAGGGAGGATTTTCAGTGCTGCTGCTAGGGTGAGGTGTGTCTGTCTCAATGTTTTTCCTTTCTACCCATGGAGAAATAGAAAAAATGGGATTATGAGAGGGTTTTATGGGATGTTATGGCAGAATTGCCATGTTAGTAAAGCTGTAAAAGTGTGAATTTGAACCTCTACTCCAGTGCAGAGGTAAATGGGTGCTGCTGATGTGTTTGATCAGGGGAGGAATGATGCCAGTCGGGTTTCCTTCATACAGACCTTGATCACACAAACAAGGCAGCTGCATCAGCCAGGTATGGACAAATTGTTCACCTTACTGTTATCTGAGGTATCAGAGAACTTGGGGAATCTGCCTTTTACCTCTGCCATCCTCCACCTGCTCATCAAAGAGTGATGAGAATTGTTGTGCAGCTCAGCAAGTTAATATTAGAGAATTACAAATGTGAAATGCATTTGATGGTGGTGTAAAAATGGTGAAAAGCCCTGATTAGGAGCTGTCTTCCCCCAACATTGGAGACTTCACAGGGATCAGAGAGAAAATGACAGTTTTCACACACCAATTCTGATGAATTTTACAGATCGCCCTGAGCTGCTGGGAAACCATTTCAAAGCGTAAAAGTCATTGAGAATTTTTCCTTTCTTGTGCAGTGATGAGAACAATTTCTGAAACATTGTGCTTTGCTGTCACCAGGCTGTTTTCCTCAGCAATTAATTCACCAGGCTGCAAAAGGATGGGAAGATGAGTGTGCATTTCCTCTGGCCATGGCCTGCTGAGGGTGTGCCACCGCGGTGCTGCTCAGTTTGGGCTTCTCTGCCTCTCTGGTCCCTCTGGAGAGAAGGAGAACGTGTCTGGGTTACTGCTGCCTCTCTTGAGTCTTCTACCATGATAGTCTTGACTTCAGCTGGCTTCAGTCCCAGAGCAGCAGTTATAAGCCCAGGGTAATGGCAGGTTTAAAAAATTACAAGTTTAAAATTAAAAGGTCAAGAGTTCTTGTTCTTTTTTTTTCATACTCTCTTTCTAGCTGGTTCAGTAATCTTTCTCTAGGTTGAAAGTCTTAAATAAAACACATGGCACACATCACAGAGTCCAGCTGGCTGGCCAAGGTGACTGCAGGCAACCTTGGGTCACCAGCAGTTAGATCCTCTCTCTGCATCCAGTGTTAGTCTTGAGGAGACAGGAGAGAGCCCTTTCCTTCCCATGCAGGAAGATGATTTATCCTAATTCAATTGTATATTTTAAACTTCCCCAGTGTCCTGTGGCAGGAAGCTTCACAGCTCACCCACCTTGCATGTGAAGACTTCCCAGTTATCATTTTGGATGTGTGTGCCGGAAATCCTGCTGTGTGCAGTGCTGAGCTGCCATCACTCAGGCTACAGGCAGTGGGGCTTACTTCTAACAGTGACACAGAAATAAGATGCGACATGCCACCTTGGGAAGGCTGCTGTGTGCCCTGGAGCAGGGCAGCAGGCTGCCTGATTAGCTCCTGGAGCACTGGGACAGACACACTTTGCCTTTGGGGTGTGGATGGAAAGGCTGGAACACTCTGACACGGCAGTGTTTGATCAGACATCTGCACAGGCAGCAGGACCCAGCTGATGTTATTAAAACGGAGAGGAGGTGGATGTAAATGAACTGAGTGGAATAATGCACCCCATGGCACCGTGGCATGAGAGACCATCTCCATTCAGCAGCTGTGACAATTACAGGGTTTGGCTGTGAAGAGACACGTCCCCAGCTAATACTTTTAGCCTCTACTGCTCCTCTTGATCTGTCAGAGGGAGGAAGCTGCAGGTATTAGAGATAACAAGCTGTGGTAAGGTACTGCTGCTTTGTTTCAAGTGTGCTAACTTTGTTTCTTCATTTCTTCTAAAAAAAAAATCTGTGTCTTTCTCGCAGAAATTCAGATGTAATCAGACAGGTGATAACAAGATGCCACAATCTAAGGTTAATCACCCCCGGCAATGCAGCTGGATCCATTCACCAATACATCTGCATGGGAAGAGCTTCCTGATTCAAACACTGTCTAAGAACAGGACATTCAGCCTTTGGAGCATCATTTGAACCTGAGGATGTTTGCCATCCCATGAAGGGATTCCGTTCCCTCCATTCAGTCAGGATGTGCATCAGAATCTTAAAATACAGGCACATCCTCAGGAATTAAAGGAGGATAAAAGAAACAACCAGGATCTCTTAAACATCCCTGTGGCCTGGCATTTGGAGAGGGCTGCAGTAATGATTGCTTGACCAATTCTTTGTCTTTGGTCCTCTGCTGATGGAGAGGGATGCAGGTGCCTTGCTCTGTGTACACAGATCCCTGTACACCAAAATCCCTGCTAAGAATCCCTCAGACCCCACCCAGAACCCCTTAATCAGGAGAAATCCTTCTTAACATTCAGACTGGACTCTTGAAGCAGCATTTCATCCATCAAAAGCAGAGGGCGAGTTTATACTTCAGGAAATAAAAAATTCAGCATACTGAAAAATTTTGGTTTTCTTTCTTTTTTTGCTAAATTATAGTTGTAGTTGGTTTTATGAATTAAACTTTCAAGGTAGATTTGTGGTCCTGCAGCACTCATGCAGGAATTCAGATTGTCAGATACATAGATAAGAAATCATTTGAATGAAGATTATAATATCAAGCTCTAGGATTTTTAAGTCTCTTCTTTGAAATACAAGTTGTGTTATTCCTGTAGCCTTTCCTTTATTAAAAAGCTCAGGAAAGTCTGTATTTTCCTTCACGTGCATGTGGAGTCCTAGCCAAGCCATGCTTGCTTTCTGCACAGCTTATCAAGATAAAAGTGCAGGTAGAAAAAAAATCCTATTTCTGTCAAACTTAGCCTTTCAGCAGCAATACATTTTGCTGTTTCACACTGTGTCTGCTTTGCAGTACAACTGAGCTGGAAAATAGCAATGCCTACAGGAGGTTTTTAGAAGCAGGAGGTGGAACAAGAGATGCAGAAAACCTAAAGAACTGGCACAAAAGCCAGGTTCTAACCTGCGTGGCTGTGTCCCAGCTTTCCCCTGCTGTTCCCAGCAGTTTCCAGAGCAAGTAACAAGTCCAGCCTAACCCCAGGTTGCTTTTGGCTGACTTGAGGTCCTGTTGCAATTCAGATGTCAGTGGCCTGACCCTACAGTGCAGAGTGAGACCTCCCTGTGCCATTTTTAAAGAATGTTTTATCTGCATTCTTGAAAAAATAAACTGATCTTTGCTGCATTGGCATTTCAATTCAAAATCCACCTTCTGGGGAATTTGAATACTGCCAAAACTTCTTCACTCCACAGTTTTCTGGGTGAAATAAATTGATTTCTTCTCTGGGTAATTTCTTCTCTGGGTGTTTTCCTTTCACCTATAATAAAATGTGTTTTATTGTACCTGACTGCATTAATTGATGCCTTGGTTATGCACAGTGCACAGGTCAGATAATCAATATATTTTACCATTTAAAACCAGAAGGATTTGTGATCAATTCAGAGCCTGCCTTCCAATCTCAGGTATTCAGACTTTGTTTGTTTGTTCTGTTTCTCCCCGTGGCTGATGTGAATAACAATAACATTGTTAATACAAGGTTTTAATCCTTCCTAGCACTTGAGGACCAATCCTGCTTCCATAGGATACAGGCAGGCAGTGTTTTCCTCGAGTGAAATGGTAGAGCTGCTCCGATTTCAGCTGCCACCTCCTTCTCACCCCACTGCAAGGAGCAGTGGGCTGTTTAAAATGAAAGTGGAGCTGATCACTGCTGGAGGGGAGTCACACCCTGCTTTGGAGGCAGAAATGAAACCCTGACTTGCTTCAGAGGAAGAAGGGACAGCCGGAGGCGACAGAACAAACTGTTGTGCAGACGCCGGAGCCACCGGAGATTGCAAAGAGACGACCTTGTCACCAGATAAGGCTCTCAAAGCTTCTTATCCCGTTGTGCTGAGCTTAGCAGCGAGTCTGTCCCAGTCCCAGTGTGGTGTGTGACCTGCTCCTCAGGCCGGCCCAGGGGAGGCTGGCATGAGCCGTGCCGAGCCGAGCCGTGCCTTCCGGACCCTGCTTCTGCCCCGCCAGGGAGGCAGTGGCAGCGACTTAGGGGTGTAAAGGAGCTGGCTGTGCGCTTGTGGGTTTGCTGTTCAATGAAAGTTGACTGACTTGCTTTTCTACAGGTGCAGGGTACAGCGAGTGGTGCGCACATGGTGCTCACACAGAAGCACTTTTTGGAAGCAGAGTGATGCTCTCCTACACCCCTCTGCTCCCACTCAGCTGGGGTTCCTTCTCAAACCTGGGTGTATTTTAAAATACCCACAAACGTGCATTTTAAACAACCCCGTGTCTTATCGCCCTTTAGGAATTGATCTTTCCTGTACACTCTGACAAAATTTATGAGAAAAAAACATTGCATTTCAGCTTAGTTTGAGCTTCATACGTTGAGGGTGAACACGGCAGCACCTGTACAAGGGAGCACGTGTGGAACAAGCCCGCGTGTCCTGCACACACACCTGGCCAGCACAGCCCTCTGTCCCAGCACGGAGCGGCTGCCCTGTCCGGGGATCGGAGCTGCCCCCGCCTCCCGGGGGAGGGCCGGGCCGGGGCCGGAGCATCCGAGCGCGCCTGCGGGGGCGCGGGGGGCGCATCCCGGCGCTGCTGGCAGCCCCCGCCCCGCCTGCCCGCCCAGCCTGCGGGACGGCAGCGCCGCCGGAGCGTTGCCCTTTTAAGCTGTGGCCCCACACTCGCCTCCTCCCCGGCTCCCGGAGGGGCTCCGGCAGCCGGCACCGACCGAGCGACACCGCGCGACACCGCGGAGCGGAGAGCGGAGAGCGGGCGGTGCGGAGCCCCAGGGCGGCCAGCGGGCTGCCCCTGCCCTGGCCCCGCTGCTCGGGGACCATGGGATGCTGCACCGGCCGCTGCACCCTCATCTTCCTCTGCACTTTGCAGCTGGTGAGTGGGGGCGCTGGGGGTCGGGGGCAGGTCGGGGACCTGCGGGTTGGGCTCGCCGGGACGGGAACAAAAGCGCCTCGGTGCCCCGGGCAGCGCTGCGCTCCTGCCAACTTGGGCTCGCAGCAAGGTGGAGAGGTGTCGGGCAGCGCTCCGGGAACGCTGTGCTGAGCTGGGGGGATTTGCTGATACTTAAAACTCAGGGGGAAAAAAAAAGAAAAAGGAAAAAAAAAAAGAAACCACAACTCCAAACAACAGAAGTAGTTTTCAATTAATAAGTTTGTGCTTATAAAATACAAATAAAAAAAAAAAAAAAAAAAGGAAATTACTCTGTGAGAGGAGTCCCGGCGGCTCGGTGGCGATGTTGCAAACCAAACCAAACTTCCTACGTGCCAAAACCCTCCGGTACCTTCAGCTTCTTGCATGGAAAGGTCCACCCTCATCCCACCCTGGCCAGCAGCATCCCACCCTGCTGGGGTTTGTGCTGCCTTGGAAGGATGAGGTGCTTAGATAGAATGTGCCCATTAATACGCATATGTTGATGTAAAAATAAACTCTCCATGTGCGAGAGTGCGGTCCCTGGCGGGCACGGGTCGGTCCTTGGCGGGTGCGGGTTCCTGGTCCTGATGACATCTGCATAGATGATAAACAAAGGTCTGGTTGTTCCCGGAGTGTCTGCGCATCCAGGCTGGGTCTGGAGGGTCCCCTTCTTGTCAATAGCTAATGGGCTCCAGGGCTCCTCCAGCCTTAAAAAGGAAATGACAGCGTCTAGTGTTCTAATTTCATTGACTTCTCCCAAATTTGCTTTATTTTGGAGCGTTAGCGGCGCGGAGGAAAGGGCAGGCTTCCTGCGAAGTTCTTTTGAATAGTTTGCTGGTGCCAAGGGGCGAGTTTAGTTAAAACTCATTGTTTTGCAGTTGGGTGCTGTGACAACGTTTCTTTTTATGCAAAGAGTCAGGGAGCGGGCACAGGACTGAATGTGGGAGAGGAAAACTGGGAACCTGCTAGTTTTGAGATGATACCCATCAGGCTAAAATGGAAAGGGAAGAGGGTGGGAATGCACCCCTGTGAACCCAGACTAGCACAGTCAGAAGATGAGCGCGGAGGATTTGACTCATCGTTAAACAAAATACAGAATAGAAGTGATGGGGTTTTCTCGCACAAAGCGTCTTGCTCAGCATATTTATGAGTGAGTTGAATGGCTGGGGAGTGTATTTAGTCTCTTGGATTATTTCTTTTGATTTTTCACCCGTGATCACACAAGAAAGAAGCTGCACCCTTGTATTACATTAGAAATTGGCTTCTCAGCACTCACTGTCTCCTAAACCCAACACTGTGTCATCCTGCTCTAAGCACACACTCACACACTGGGGCAAAAAAAAAAGGGGGGGGAATGAGAAGAAGAAAAAGCCATGAGCTGCTTGGTGCTGTTCTGATTTCTGACAAGCGTGGGAGTTTTCTTGTATCCAAGATACAGGGACAAAGAACCCCCAGCATTTTATTTTCCTTAAGACCCTCCTCCTTGAAGAAAAGAATCAGTTTGGCTCATTCTTAAGCAAGTTTGGATGCCTCAGCCATAGCGATTTCCCATGGCACTTGCTGGGTGAATTGGTAGAGCTGGAAAAGTGTGAACTATGGTGAGGGAATTTCTGGAGCTGCACTCCAGTGGGGGTGAGGTCAGGAGATCCTGGCCAGTTCCCAGCAAGAGCTTGGGTGGGGGTGAGATCCTGCGTGGTGCTTTTTTATTTACTTTATTATTTAATTAAGCTAACTTTGTCTGTAAATCATCACATCACTTCCACATCCACACGGCCGTGACATGCAGGACTCGCTGCTGCCCGGGGTGGGCTCTGCTAAGACAAAACACTGAAGCAATCAGGCCAAGATCATCAATAAATTATAATGACGTGAACTTCCTTTGTTCCTCTCATGTCTCTGCTCAGCTTCATTTGATACTTTGAACCCTTCACAGCCTTCCCTGTTTGTTGCCAAGCTCTGTGTTTCTCACTGCTGAAGTCCCAGGGGTAAAATTCTGGCTCTTGTGTGGACGTTTTGCCTCTGACTTAAGTGGGGAGAGGATTTCGGTGTTGGGATCTCCCACTTGGGTTCTGCAGCACACTCCTGAGATCTGGTACATGTTCTTGTCTCTGTTCCTCAAAGCTTCACAGGGCTTTCTATATAAATGGTGAATGGAAACATGAACAACCCTCCAAAAAACTCGAATCAGAGATCTGAGTTGCAACGCTTCATATAGATTGTTTTATTATTAGGTGCAAATAGTTGAGTGAGCGTGCGGGGAAGTGTTTGCACACTGCAGTCTAAATGTTTCCCTGGGAAAAAAACAACAAAACATAACCAAAAAAAGGGCAGAAAACAAACAAATTCATCATTTGCAGTATGTGCTCTCAAATAAAAAGTTTGTGCTGCGGCCGGGGAGCAGAACAACGTGTGAATTGATGGAGCTGCTACACAATGCGAATACCAACGAGCTGCTCACCCCCACGGGCTCCCATCGAGAGCAGCAGAGCGCTCGCATCTGTCTGAGGAAAATCAGGGCTGCCTCCCCAGCGGTTTGCTAATCAAGGGGGAAGGGAAGGCTGTAGTTTGAATAAATAATTTGCTGTGTTCCAATTTTAGATTATTGTTTCCTTGAAGCGTCCACGTTAGGCTCGGTGCTTTGCTGAGCGGGGAAGCTGCAGGCAGGTTCTGGCTCTCCCTCCCTCTGTCCTGGTGTGTATCCCTGTCCCTAATCCTTCCCTTTTTCCCAGTCCAGCTCTACCTCCAGCAGCAGTTTGGGTGAAAGTTGGCCCAGGTCAGGGCTGCCGTGCAAAAGGGATTATCCTCAGCCATGGATGGCATGGAGGAAGACTATGAGCAAGGTAGTGAGGTGTTTTTCCAGGGTTTGTGATTCCCAAAGGGTTGTCACCTGCCTGTTCTCACTTTGTCCAAACACCTCTGCCATCCAGGAGCTGTTGTCACCTATGGCAGACCACAGCCCTTCCTCATCCCTCCCAACCTTTGGGCAGGTGCATGATAAGAAACAAGAGCGAAGTTTAAATGAGCTGTAGGCTTCCCCAGGAAAAAATCACGAGGTTCTCTGTCAGGGAGCCTCTGAAGTGGGTTAGGAAATGCCCCTCGTAGGAATTAGAGCTGCAGAAGGTTTGCCAAGGGCAGGATTTCCGAACCCGAGTGGAATGAGGCTGTCACACCCACCAGTGGGCTCCACAGACCAGGGCTGGGTCTCAGGCAGGGAGATATTAAATAATCATTGATTTGCTGCTTTTCTCTTGGCCAGTGTGAGATTGCACCCAACTGGTGAATTTTCTGGAGCAGTAAGTGCCTGTGCACCGGAGGCACTATGTGAATTTATTTCCACTGAGCATGGAAAAATTCCCTCACTCCCCATGCCCTGTCCCTATAAATCAAACAACTGTAGTTTCTTTACATTCTCTCCATGGATTGAGAGCTCAGATGCCAGGCAAAGCCTGGAGACAGTTTTACAGATACATTATAAATCCCCCTAGAATAACAGCTTCTAATGGAAAAAGTGACTAATACTTCAAATGAGCACAGAGCAAGGCGCCCTGGGACGGGACTGCACATCGAGACTAACCAAAAGTAACTATATACATTTATTTGTTTATTTCCTCGTGCTGTCTTTCTGCTTTGCTCCTTTCTTAGTGATTTCTTTTTAATCTCTTACAGAAGAGGGTGACCGGTTCTGGAAGCTATTTGAAACCAGCATAGATCCTTCCCTAACTACTCTCTTGAAGTGGTTGTATTGGTTTGATGGAGGCATAAAATGATGCAGAGCATGTGGGAAGTGAGGGCAGAAGGGCAGCTTGGCAGACTGGCAGTGGGATGCCATGGAAAGGCTGGATCTGGGCAAAATTGAAATGTGAGTTAAAATAGCTGGAAGAGTGAGATTTTTTACATGGGCGTGTAGTGATAGAACAAGGGGGAATAGCTTTAAATTGAAAGAGAGTAAGTTTAGATTGGATTTTGGGAAGAAATTCTCCACTGTGAGGGTGGTGAGGTGCTGAGAAGCTGTGGCTGCCCCTGGATCCCTGGAGGTGTCCAAGGCCAGGCTGGATGGAGTTTGGAACAGCGTGGGACAGTGGAAGGTGTCCCTGCCCATGGCAGGGGTGGAATGAGATGGTCTTTAAGGTCCCTTCCAACCCAAACCATGTGAGACCCTGACTCTGTCACTCCATCCATCAGCCCCCTGGGCTGCAGAGGGGGTGCAGAGCATGTCCCACTCCAGGATGAGGATGAGACAGATGTGGAAATGACCTGCTTGGCTTTCTCCTCTCCACCCCAGGGATCTCTTGGAGGTTGGGAGAGGGGAGCAGGATGTGCCTGCAGCTGCCTCAGGAGGCAGGGCAGTCAGGCTGCCCTGGGGGAGCTGTGAGCCTGCACAGCTGCCGTGTGGCTGAGCACAAAGCCTTGGGGGAAGAGCAGGTGCAAGGGCAAGCACAGCGTCCCTCTGCTCATCACGCTGCTCAGGACCCCTCCAGAATTACTTTGTGCTCTCCCCAGCTGCTTATCTTCTTATGCTGAGATTCTCACCCCTCCAGGGAAAGGGCCATCTCTGGTGGGTGTGCACAGCACCCAGCTCTGTGATGGCTCAAACTTACTCTGCAGTCCTTGAACAATACTCCAGGCTAAATAATAACGTACGACTGAAGACTGCATTTGACAGATGCTGTCTTCTCCATGTCTGTTCCAGACAAAGGAAAATTAAAGCTGTGCCAATAATAGAGCTCGTCAGCATTTTCCACTGAGAAGCTGACTTTCGGTAGAAACCTGGGGATTTGACTAAATGAATATTTTCATGAGAAGTATCTGCTTTCCATAGACAATCCTGACTTTTTCTCCCAAGTTTTGGCCAGAATATTTTGGCAAAAAGTCAAAAATGTGCTGGCAAATGTTTGCTGTGCTGGCAAACATTTTTAATTTCGAAGTGGTGGAGCTTTTCTTACAAAAAGTTGCATTTTTGCATGGGATTTTTCTTTTCTTCCCCTGTTTTTCCTGAGCAGCTGGAGTCAGTGCAATGCAGCACAAGGAGCAGTTTGGGGTCTGTGTTTCAGACGTGCCCAACTCTCCTGGCTCCCCACATCCTCCTTTCCTATGCTGGTGCTGGAGATTGCAGATGACTCACAGGAACTGTGTCCTCTAACCAAACCCACTCAGACCAGGAATGAAATTTGGCCAAAGCCAAGCCAAAAAAGCAGCTGAGGGCAGAGGGTGGTGTTGAAGTCAACTCTCCTTGGAGAACTGGGGTTTTATTTCGGCTGACACAGTGTCTTTGTTGACCACTCTGATTTTTCCCGGTCACTGTCTGCTCCTTTGGCTTCCCCTTTTCCTCTCAGGAGGAGAAGAGAAGGAGCTGGTTTTCCCTGATGGGGACCCTCTCCCTCTGGCTGCTGTGGGGTTAAGGGAGCTGACGTTGCTCCATTGTGTGCTAATAATATATGGAAACTCAGATCGTTTTGGCTGGGGTGCAAAGTGGAGCTCTTCCAAGAATGTGCTCCAGGGCCCCTCAAGTATGAACTCTTGGAGCACAAACTGGATAACAAAGGCCAGATTGTGATCTCTTTTCCTCCAGGAAAACCCTGGACTAGCCCATTGCTTTTTGAGCACTTAAGAAAATGCTTATTATCCAGTGAGCAGCTAGTGCCCCAGCTGTAGCATTGCCTTTCCCATTAACAAAACGTTGGGTCTGAGGTCAGTAGAAATGAACCTTTTCTTTCTTGTTAAACCTCCCACAAAACCAAGGATAATTTGTGATTTAATGTTCCCTTTGTCCCCACTCCTCCAGCAGTAGATGTGATGAGCACACCCAACTGTACAGGTTGTGCCTCTATGTTTCAGTTTGGTTGAAATAGAGTTTTCGACCAAGTGGAAACTTTTGTCTCAAAAGCAGCACATTCTTCATCCCTTCCTTGTCTAAAGAACGCACAGAGGGAAAAAATGACGTTTCTGGACAGAAAAGGAAGAAAATACCCTGGCGTTTAGCAATGTTTGCTGAAAATGATGGGGGTGCTTATTGTGCCAAACCCCAAATATTTTGAACTTCTACAGAAGCTTGCAAACACTGAAAACTTCCCCAAAAAGAAGTTGCTTTGTTATTGTTTTTGGTTTTTTTCATTGGGATTGTGCACCCTGGGTGTTCCTACCTTTGAAATATCTCTGACATCATCATGACTCCCCCAAACCCAGCTCATGGTGGGATTTAAGGAGGAAAGTCCTCAAAGGGGAAAGCACAGGTTTGAGTGTTGATCAGGGTGGTGCTTTGCTGCAGTGACTCATCTGTTCACAGTGGTTTGGGGTGTTTTTGTTGCAGAAGGGAACTCAACGAATAAACACCCTGTGGAAATTGGAATCTGAGATGTTTCATAATCATTCCAGAGTCATAATATTACCTTAAAGTTCATGAGATTTCAGACTAAGAACAAACAACTTCTGCTGCATTTGTTTATTGAGCTTTGGAAAGAGTCAGAACCTTATTTCACCTTGCCAGGGATAATAGTAGGGATTACAGAAGTGTGGATTAACAGGAGTAAAAGTTGAGAATCAGTATAGGTAAGTAATAATAGAAGAGTAGGTGGCAATAATAGGGAGGAGAAAAACTGAACTGACTGAAATAGCTGGCAGAAATCTCTGGGATGATGTTCCAGCAGAGTTGCTGCTCCTCAGCAGCGTGTCAGAGCTGTGTCTCACCTTGGGCACAGAACAGTCAGTGGTGATGCTGCTCTGGCTCCTCCTGCCTTAGCCAAGCCCTGGCCCTACATCTGAGAGTCCTTGTGAAGAACAGAAGTTTTATTTTGATCTGTGTTCTGAGGCTTCATGGACTGTGGAGGGGCGAGCAGCAGATCTCTGCTGGGGCAAGATCAATGTCTCCTGCCTTGACTTTGCTGTAGCTCATTAACATCAGATGTCTTTTCCAAGGGGTGCTTTTTGGTCTATTTTCCTCAAGGCCTTAATTGTCATTTTCCTGGTGGCTGTGGCTCGTTCTTAGCACAGCTGCTTTTGTGTCAGAACAAAATGTGTCAGACACAAATACGTTGTTTATCAGGGAAGTACACGTACCAGATCTTCTCTCAAAGGTGAGAATTCATGGAAATTAGGAGCACAGCTTTTCTCATCCCCTTTCCCCCATCAGGTGCTGCTTGGGTGATTCCAGGTTTAGTAATTGAGATGTCAGATTCCCTGACACCTTTGGGCTGGAAGGATGACGGTGTGGAAGCGGTGACCTCAGCTGCCATCTGCCTGGGCCTAATGAAAATATACTGTGGGAATTGAGGCAGCAGCTTGTCTTCATCACCTGCTCGAGGCGGGCAGACGCCAGGACTTGCTGTGCCAGCTTCCTTTGCCACCTCTCAGCGACTGGCCAGCCCTGCAGGCAGCTTCCCACCTGCTCCCCAGGCTCTCTGTGGACAGCAAAATATCTGCTTTCTTCCCTTTTCCCTTGTTTTTTTTTAATCCTCCATTTTTCCCTCTAGTGCTCAAAACTCAAGAAAACCAGGATCCTCGTCGTGTTGTTTTTAACCAGTGGAGCAAGCACACAGATGTATGCCCAGCCCTGATGTTCAGGAGGGTGGGGGCACAGGTTGCCCCCATTTCAATTGCCCAGTGGTGGGCTGGGAGGGCTGGATGTGCTGTGCTCTGTCACTGCCACCCCTGTGACCTGAGGTCAGGATGATACAGGACACACTCTGCCCTTCCTTTGAGCACTTGGCCAACTGGGCACCTGGGCAAAGAGGAAAGAACAAGAATTGAACAGTACTGAGGATAGCTCAGTTTCATTTCTCCTGAAGTCCTAAAACCTCATAAAAAATGTATTCAGGTGCTCAGATAAATACACAGTTACAGCAAATATCCAAAACCTGGAAAGATGCCTCCTGTGACCTCTCAGGGGACCAGGCACCTGTCTTGTGTCTGTGGTGACCCTGACAGCAGCCTTGGACCCATTAAAGCGTTTGGTGCTGATTTATATTTTCCAAATGCTCTTCCCTGGGGATAGTTCAGTGTGAGCACCATTTCATCTGAACAGGAAGGTGAGATAGAGGACATAAAAGAAGGAGATAGAGCATTTTATTACCCACACACAACTTATAAAATATTGAGTGTAGCCTTGCATGGAGAGCTCTGAGTGCTGTGGTCATCCCTCATGGATAAACAGGCTCCCCACAATTAACAGTTTGTCACTGTCTGTCTTCAGCTCCACCTGAACATCACCTCTGTAGTAACCAGAGCTCAGTCTCAGTACCAGCATGGTTGACCTACTTGGAGATCAGGAGTCTTTAGTCCTGGCCTTACTCAGGTTTGTTCATATTTAGGAAGTTTGGATGTTATCCTATAGTACAACAGGAGCTCTGTCCTGCATGTTAGAAATGACTGGAGTTGAGATTGCACTGGGTTCTACTCTGAGCTCTCCAAGCAAATTTGTCCCCTAGGTGAAGCTCAGCAGATGGATGGTGTTTTTGTGGAGGGAATGGGCCAGGGTCTTTGCTTAATGTAACTGGTACACTGCAGATCCTTGGGAGAGTATAACTCTGTGCTGTGGGGCTTGGGAGCAACATTTCCTTCTTGGAGAGATGCTGGATCATTGATACTCCTTTAAGAACTCCCACTTTCGTGGGAGCACCACATCCAAATGCCCTTTGAACCAGGATGTACTCATAGGGACTTAAAAAAACAAACAAGCAGAATTTTTCTGCTTGCTTGAGAAGGAGTTACTGAGTGAAGCTGGCTAGAGGAAAAACTCCTCTTGAATCAAAGACACATCTCAGCAGGACAAGAAAGAGCTGGTCTGGCTGTCTTGGACCTTCATTTAAGGTCATTCATTTCAAGAGACCTTGGAAGTGGCACAGACCACAGAGAAGTGGTTGCCAGCTCACAGGTTCACAGAGATAAGGACCAGGCCCATGGGCTGATGAACCTCGTGGAGAATGACCAAGATCTGAGTCGTGAATCTTGGGCAGACTTCCAGAACCTCCCCAGAACCCAAAGCAGCTCTGAGGTTCCGGGCCAAACACCTGGTGTTCAGCTGCAGCACAGAACAACCCCTGCAGCTGATCCCTGCAGGATGGGGAAGGGAACATCCAGATCTCCGGCCAAATTTGAGCCCTGTGCATTTAGATAAGTTGCATGAATATCTGAACTACAGCTTGCTGAGCCAACACAAGCCCAGGTCCCAATTGCCCATGGCTGCTGGTAATCCGCCTGCAGATTTCCTTCTGGGAGATGGGAATGGGCTTTGGCAGGCTGCTGGCACCCCTGGCTCCAGCAGACAACACTCTTCTTGTGATATCATTGTGGGAAAGGCACTACACCTGCTTACATTGTGGATGTACAGAATTAGGGGAGAAATCTGATTAGCCTAATTACTCAGAAATGCTAAATATGTGCAGAATACCGTTTGGCTAATTAGCCTGGGAGATTGCTGGCTGTTCAGCAGGGAGCAGAGCGGGTGCTGGGAGAAGTGTGATGGGGGTTCACAGGCTGTTCGTGCCCTTTGCTGTCTGAGCATGTGGAGAAAAGTAAGCTTGGATGCTTGGAGATGTGATTGCCAACCTTAAAACAAATTAAAAAGCTGGGAAAGTGCAATATTTTTTTCAGATGTCTGACACTTTTTAGGATTGTGGGTCTCCATGTTTCCCATCTCATTATTTTGAGCAGAGATATCCAAGGGAAGGATGAATTTGCCTTGCTGCAAACATCTGGTGAGCACCTTCTCAGAGAGATCTGTTCTACTCCTTGTCCTGCCTTGTGCTGACACAGGCACAGCCTCAAATGAAGCCTCGGGAGACCATGATGTAGTTGGTTCTCTGAATGGTGCTGCTTTGTTTGCATTTAATGGGTTCATCTGCACCACTGAGGGGTCGTGTGGCCCCAAACCCGGCCTGAGGGGTTTTGTGACCCCAAACCTGGCTGCTTTTCCCAAAGGCACAGAGCAAAGCAGGATGGAGGGTGGTTCATGCTCAGATCCCAAGGTATTAATCCCCACATCCCCAGATCCAGAGAACCAGGCTGGCTCCTGCAGCTGGACACAGATCCACCAGGGAAACCCTGAGGCTGCTGGGGAGGGCTGCAGGGAGGCTGGGACAGGGGATGTGCACAGTTTGGTGTGTCCCACAGCCAGCACAGCTCTGCCCTCATGCCAGGCCCAAACCCCAGATCTTCTGGGAATCATCAGTGCCCAAAACTCCCATCCATCCGTCTCTCCTTGTAGCTGTGCTTCCCCATGTCTCTAAATAACCCTGCCTGGCTTTTACTCCTCACCTGGCAGAATGAATGTCCACCTCCAGCTTTTCTGGGAAGGTTCCCCTTCCTGCTCCTGTGAGCTTGGGGTCAGTGCTGTGGTCAGTCCAACACAGCATTAGCTTGGCACTTCACTGGGAGAAGATGCCAACCGTTTGGGCCTACAGCGCTGCCACTGAGGCAGCTAAAAGCTGAGTTGTGTGACATGAGAAAGAATAGATAGGGTGATAGAGAATCTCTGCCATGGCTTCAGACAATAAAGGCTGTGTCTCCCTTGTGATGAATAATGGCTCTTTGTTTTGTTCCTTAGATGACAGGGCTGTTAGAACTGCTGAGAACTATCCCAGTGCTAAATATATGGGTGTGCAATAAAGGCTCTGCAATCCATGAACTGAGACTGAATGGATGCTCGAGTGAATCATTTCAAGTGGGATGAATTTCTGGAGCAGCTCACAGTGACAGGAGGTGGCAGGGCACTATCCTGTAGGATGCTTTCCTTGTGTGAGATGGATCCCAGGTTTCATGGCTGCCAACTTTTTTCCTCATGAAGCCTCCCTTGGCCATGTCAAGTTCCTCACTCTCAGTTTTGGCACTAACCTCTAAACAGGCCATTTCAGATGGAGCTCCAGGGTTTGGTGCTGAGACACTGTCCAGATTTTCTGTCAGAAATCCCAGAATCCCAGTTCTGGCACACTCAGTGGGAATGAAGCAGTGAACCCCAGCTGTGGGTTCAGCTGTAGGCCAGGGCTGAGAGCTCATCAGAACCCATCAGAAATAGAGTCCTGCTACAATAAGGAGGAAAATGCTGCATCTCCCTGCTGCAGAGTCACCAGGCTGGAGGAAGAGGTGATGCACAGGGGTTGTTGTCACTGTCTGGAGTCACCTCCGAGTCCTGCCAGATTAAACTTCCTTGAAATTACTTAATGGAGCAGCAAGTATTTGAATTTCCATAATGTGGATTAGCACTTTTCTATTTTAGCTAATCCTTGCAGTCAGACCCACAAGCAAGAAGATCAGAGGATCCACGGGTGAAAAATGGTCAGGAAGTTTGGAGTAGGAGCAGACCGTTGTTCCAGGGAGGAGGAATCATCTCACACCTCCAAGGAGAGGTGTGGATGAGGCTTTGGTGTCACAAGCTAATAGAGGACAAGTCTTTGTCCCTTTCCATGGCTGAAGGAGGCACAAGAGCCTGTAGGGGCCCCATGGGTGAGCTGCTGGTTGGGACTCAGCCCCTGCAGGGTCACCAAACTCATGCCCTACGGGGACACGATCACAGAGATTTGCTGCAAGTGAACTTTGTTCTCCAGAGCTGCCAGAGAGGCATCTATTGTCCAGCCTCTATTTCCAAGAGGAGGGGAAAGTGGAAAAAGAGAAGGAAAAGAGAAATTCAACTTTGCTGTTGAATAAACCATGAGGAATTGAGGAGCTGCTGCAGGGGAGGGGCAGCGCAGAAATAAGGGGACAAAAATGTCATGCAAGAAATGAAGCACAGGAGGGGCCTGGCCATTGTGTGACACTCCTGGAAACTTGGAGAGTTGGTTGGTGGGAGGCCAAAAGATGTATACAATGAAAGAGAGACACTTGAGTGGACTGAAAATGCAAACAAATTGGGTAGCACAACGGAGGAGATAAATTATGCTCATAAAATAAACAATGGCTGAGTGACACTGGGTAAACAGTTACATATAATAACACCACTGTTTGTCCCAGCCACCCTAATTGGGAGGCTGGGCAGCATCTGATGAAAACTCTGTGTTGCACATTTTCCCCTTCTAATGAGGAAGGTTTTCCCTCCCCCCTGGGAGCCTCCTCCCCCCAGTCCCATTTAGCAACAAACTGAAAGGCCTGGTTTCATTCCACTTTCCCACAGCAAACTCATCCTGGCAGGAACTGCATTAAGGAGGACAAGTAGAAAATGATAATAAATTGAGGACTTGCTCTTATTTCACCTTGTGACAAATCTATCCAGTGGGTGACTCAGGGAGGGTGATAAGAGCATGGACTGGGCTGCTGCTTTCCTTTTGGTGCTTGGTCATGTGGAAAATAACCCCATTCTAGCCCTCACTCAAAAGGGCTTTCCCTTAAAAATAATGCTTTTTAAAAAGCACTGAATCGCTATTTACCCTGTTGGGAAGCCAGCCTCCATCAAAGTGAACGTCACGGCGCTCATTTCATCATCCACTTGGGCTGGCAGCAAAAACAAAGGGCATGCAGCACCAAAAGTGAGGTGGTCAGTGCTGTCAGTGCCACTGGGAGAGTCTGGTAAACCTTAGTGGGTTTTCAGCATGATTTTGTATTGCTGAGAAATCCCTGATGAGAATCTTTGGTTTTGCAGAGCTCCTCTCAAGTGTAGCAGGAAACACAGCGGTGCAGGAGACAGTGGGCATGAGAAAACCACTGTGACTTCCCCCACAGCCTCTCTCATGCTGTGAATCCCAGAAAATCCACCCTGGAGCCCTGATTCCCAGAATTTAGGCCATATTTTGCAGCAGGGCTGTGCTCTCACCCTTCTAGAACAGACTGCAGTTCCCAGACTACTCCATCACCCATGAAAGAGGGAGGCACATCCTCAGCGTCAAATAAAGCCTGAACTTTCACCCAGCTCCTTCTTTAGATATTTACTCAATTACTGTAATTTCGCGACTATAAGGCACACCCTTTTGCGTAAAATTTTGATTGAAACTCGGAAGTGCGCCTTATAATCCGGTGCGTCTTATATATGGACAAAGTTCGGAAATTTGCCAACCCGGAAGCGCGAACTGCGAGAGCCGCAGCAGCCGGCACCGGGGGCGGGTGAGAGTGCCGGGGCCCACGACATGGGGAGGACGCCTGGGGCTGCGTTTAAAGGCTGCGCTGATCCGTGAAAAATGTTTGCAAATTGAGCACCTGCCAGTAAACCCCGCGATGGCGCCATTCCGTTACTAATTCGTTACTTTGTTATGCGCGGATCCTCACTGCAAAAAAAAAGTGCGCCTTATAGTCCGGTGCGCCTTGTAGTTGTGAAATTGCTGTGATTTGTTTGAGCACTTTGTGTGTCTCTGTTTTCTTGCTTTTATTTGAGCTGGGGTTCTGCTCTGCAGCCTGCCCTGCTCGTGGGGAGGTGCAGCTGAGGAAGACTCCCGGGAGGTCCCTCTGAGGGACCATGCTGAGGGTGCTGGGGACTCCTGACGTGTGGGTGGCAGTTCAGAACTCATCTTTGATCACATAAAACTGGCTCTGCCTCCTGAAACAGCTGGAAAACTGGAATCTCCCTAGTTTGCATGCCTTGAGGGAGGCAAGGAAAGCCAGGGGTTTTACCTGTGATTGCTAAGGTAACTAATCAATTGCTTAAGTAGTACTGATTTTCTTCCAGAGAAGCAATCAGATGATGAAAATCAATAGTGATTGATTCATTTTCTATCCACTTCTTAGAGGGAAGTTCGTTGTGGGGATTGTGGTTATTGGAAAATTCCTGCAATACCCCAAAAGCCTCTGACAGTCTGTTTTGAACAAAATCGTTGTTTTCCTGTTTGTTCCAATTTCAAACTCTTCCTGTCAGAAGCATTTTACTGGAACCAGAAGCTGAACTGCTAAATGTTTTTCTTGTCCAAAATACTATTTTCTTCCCAGTTCTTTTTCATTTCTTGCTCTGATGACAGGCCTGGAAATTTGCTGGTACATTCATTAGGGGAGAGTTGGTCAGTATTTCTTCACTGATAACTATTTTTCAGCTGAAAAAGTGGCTACATGTGTTTTCAACTATAATTTTTCATTTTGTCCCTTTTTTTTTTTTAACTGATATAAACACATTTTTGTGTTTTGGTTGGGTTTTTTTTGATGATTAACCCCCTGCTGTCACAGTGTAGGTCACTTTATATGATGATAGTGTGGATGAAATAAAAACAAGCTGCTTGGCCTTTTTGCAGCCCAGCTCCTAAAATACCTCCAGCTTGTCATCTGGGGGATGCAGGCATGGGAACAAGGGGTTCACCTCTCTGTGCTGAGAATGTGACAGTGAAGGGAAAGGTGAGGGGTTAGGGTTGGTGCTGCTGTCATTATGGGAAATCCCAAAAATCCACAGTGGCAGTGAAGATGCTGTCAGTGCTGAGGCAGGATTGTTACAGAAGCTTTTTACAAACAGGACCCACGACAATCCTCTGTGGGAAACAAGGTTGTTATTCCTAATTTCACTGCATAGATGGGAAGACAGGGAGTCCCCAGCTGTGCTGAAAGGGCTTGGTGGAAGGAGCAGGAGCTGCTGCCTGTGGTATTACAAGGGGCACAAAGCATCCTATGGAGCTGCTGGCAGGTGGAAAGGGAAAGCTGCAAAATAATGGGAATTGCATCCCTTTGGCCTCATGTTGTCTCTTCGTCTCACCCCAAATTGACAGCTAGGTGCTAAGAGCACTTCCCTGTGTCCTGGTGGGGTGAGAAAGCCTTGCTCTGTGAAAAAAGGGTCCATTTGTACAGTAATTGCCAAGGAAGTCTCTGGGTGACTGTGCTGTGTCCCCTCCTGCTTCAGGCTTATTAGGATGAGCTTTCCTTCCTTGCTGAGCAAAGCTGCAGCAAGACCGTGGCAGATCCCAATTTCCTAGATTATTAATAATAACAATATCATTTTCTCTCTCCCCCCTATTTCTCACCCACCCTGTGCTTCCCTTTTAATGAATTCTCCTCTCTTGCTGTAGACTCTGCAGTGACACCAGCCTGATTTGTAATGTAAATAGGCAGCCCAGTGTAAAGGCGACCTGCAAGATCACCGCAGGGCTCTAATTATAATTTTCATTAAATTCCTTCTGTTTACGAATATCCAAGCAATCTGGCATTGCAGCAGAAGCAGGAGGAAATTAAAGCAAAGCCACCACTTAGCTCCAGTGTCAGGGAGCAGGGGCCCAGCTGTCGAGCAGAAACTGAAGGGAGGCTCCTATGGACAAAGTTTTGAAGAGTTATTTCAGCTTTGGCATCTTTCCTCTCCCAAGCTTTCCCCCCAGTTGCAGGGCTTGCATGTTTTTCCTTCAGAGGATCTGGCTGGTGCAAGTGTTTTACACGTGATCCATTAGTGACCTAATTAAGGGGATCAGCTGCTGGAGCTCCCAGTGCCATGTGCGGGAAGGAGCAGGGTGGGAGCTGTGCAGGGATGGGGACAGAGCAGGGACCTTTGGCTCACAAAGCCCTGCAGGGCTCCTACAAAACTCCAGCAGCACAAGGACCATTTTCCCCATGTGCTGGGAGGAGCATCCTGTGGAGCGAGGGCTGCTGTGACACCTCACTGTGTCACCTCATCTTCTGCTGGATCAGAAAAAGGGCTGCAGGTGGCTTTCTGTGGGTGTCCTGCCTTCAGAGAGGCATTTCTGTCACTCAGGCCATAGCTGATCTTTGCTGAGGAGGAGATGCTGCAGGTGCCAGCCATGAGTTGGACTGGCAGGGGACACCAGGGAACATTTTTGTTCACAAAGCCAAAAGCAGGGGGTGGTCTCAGGGTCACTTGGTCACAGCGAGTCTTTCTTAGGCTGTGTGTGGACAGGACAGAGGGAAAACTGAGCTTGGCTTTTTGAGCCTGCAGCAAGAGTTACTGCTCCCTTGGGGGAGCTGCCAGTGGTGTATTTACAGCCACAATTCAGTCTTGGGGTAAACAGCAGCCAAATAAAATTGCAGTTTGCAGTAAGTACCTATAAAATAGCAACGAGAGACAGATTTTTTTCCTAAACTGCATGAATCCAGCTGGTGCCTCATGGGCTTTATACCCACTGAGAGTTTTGGTCAAACTTCTGAATAATTTAGTCTTTGTAGTACACTTGAGAATTCATGGGATCTCTGAACTCTTCTCACTGCGCTGCTCCCACTCCAAGGAGATTCCAGAGGGCTGCATCAGGAGAAGACAGGCTGGGCAGTGCTGGCCTAAGCAGGGCTTCAGGGCAGCCTTGTGCCTTCTGTCAGTGGTTTCTCTTCTCTTCTCTGTTAGCTAAGCAGATGATGCCCAGGATAGCAGGTCAAAAGGATATAGGTTATATTCCCTAAACACAACAAACCCTTGGCTAATTTTCAAGTATTTTCACTGGAAACAAGCCCAAACTTCAGCTAGCTTTAATGGCTGAGCAGAGGCAGGGATCACACAATATAAAGCCCTGATGGTAGGGAATAAATCTCTCTATTAGAAAATTAAATTCCTGCTGATCTCCAGCACTGCTCTGCCTCACAGCCTTTGGAAAGTTTAGATGGCTTCATAACTGGTAGCAGATCTCCAGAGGGAAATGGCTGCTCAGTTAATGGCACACATTTAATATACATTATTTCATGCAACAGGGAAATTCGTGCTCCTGATGGGAGAAGTTTCCCCCAGAGCTGAAGCTCTCAGCCACAGCAGGATGCTGTTTGGGGGAGCAGCTGGGATGTTTGCCCAGGATCACAGAATGAGGTGGGATAAGATAGCTCAGCAAGTTCTTCAACAGGTGAGACAAAGCCAGGAGTGTGGAGCCTGAGCATCTGGGTGACAAAAATGTCAGGCACTTGTTGAAGAAACTCACTGGGTTTTATGTCTGTTGGAAATGCAGTGACATCCCCCTCACTCCAGATCCTCTTCTCTCAGTCCCAAAGCTGGAGACTCAAAGCTGAGCCATGAAACTGAGGGAGGAGAAGAACATTGATTGAGGGGCTTAGAGGAGAACATTGTGGGCACAACAGATCAATTTAATTATGTTTGGGGAACTTAGATTGGAGTGTTGACGTAGGTTGCAAATAAAACAAGTTTGTCATTCCTGCCAGAGTGCTTTTCTGCCTGGATCACAAAGGCACCTGCTCATTAATTTAGCCTGATTGCTGCTCTCAGCAATCAGGAACACAGCAGTGTGCAGGGCTGAGGTGCCATCAGGAGCACAGGGAGCACAGCAGCTCCAGCTGCCTGCATCCCTGGGCTCTGAGCCCCAAGGGGAGATGGGATCCATCAAACCAAACAGCACAGAGGCTGTGAGGGCTACAGAGCACAAGCCTCATCAAAGATGGTTATCTGATTTGAGAGAAGTTTAGGCAATCCAGTAATTTTCCTGAGGCATTCCTCCTAGGAATTTTTCTTTTTCCCAGCAGCTGCATTCTGTGCATCATTCAGAATCTCAGTTAATTCACTGTCCTGCTGACCACCCTGCTGAGGAGGTTGAGGAGACCTGTGGATGTTCCATGTGGCAGGGACCATGAGCTGTGGTGTCTTGCTAGGAAGGGTGTTGCCAGCTCCTGATGTTTTGTAGTTCCGTGGCACAATCCAACACTTGGAGTAAAAATGCTTAAGAGGTTTGCTTGGATGCATGCCTCAGATTGTTCCAGGGGAGGTTTAGAGTGGATATGAGGAACAATTTCTTCACCAAAAGTGTTGTCAGTCATTGGAACAGGGCAGCATTGGAGTCACTGTTGGTGGGGGGATTTAAAAGACATTCAAATGTGGCACTTGGGGACATGGGTCAGTGCTGGGCTTGGCAGTGCTGGGGGAATGGTTGGACTCAGTGATCTTGGGAGGTTTTTCCAACCTAAAGGATTTCCTGATTCTGGGAATTGTTGTACATGGCCCATGTCTTCAGCTTAGCAGAGCTGGTGTTTCTAAGATGTCCTTAGGAAACCTCGGTCCCTCTGCAGCCAGAGCCTCAGCTCCAGACACACACAGCCTTCTGCACTGCTCAGTGCCAGCCTCATGCCTTATGTTCAGCAGGATTGTGCCTTCCCTGGAATGCTAAGCAGCATGTGGACATGTGGGACTGAATAATGACATATCTCTGCAGCTCAGATGTTTCTGGGAGGCTTTGGCAGCAGAAAGCTCAGGGCTCAAGGTCACAGCAGTGGCACTCCTGAGCATCACTGCCCACACACAAAGTGATGCTGGGAGAGGAGAGCTCAGAGCTCAGAGGTGCCAGGCCAGGGGAATGAGGAGGTGAGGGCTCAGCACTGGGATGTTGAACAGCAGGATGCTCCAGGCTTAGCAGAGAAGTTGTGATGAGCACAGGGAGGTGTTACAGCTGCCCAGGCTCTGCCCAGGATGGTTCTGGGCTGGGTGAAGTCCTGACCATGGATGTGGCACAGCTTAGAAGCTGTGTTTGCTGGAGTGTGATGCTCAGGAGCAGCCAGTCCTGCTGCAGGGAGGAACCTGGTGTGGGACCATGATGGGGACTTCACTGCTGCCCCATGGGGCTCTTTGGCAGGGCCAGCACAGTCACCAATTTTCTCCTGAAATATAAATGACTTCAGGGTATCAGCCCTGCTGTTGGAGGCCTCTGTAATGTCTGTGTGAATAGAGGAGGGTTCAGCAGCTCCTGAGGAGAAGACAGACCAGAGGAGCAGAGAGTGGGGCACACTGTACACAGTGGCAGAGTGACCAGAGGTGCCCAAGAGACCAAGTGACAAACACAGCCCTCCTGTGCAATTAGGCCCTTGACCTCTGTGGTGGGGAGAGGGATGCTGGCAAAGGAGCTGTGCATCACAAGGCCCCAAGGAAGGTTTCCTTGACAACACTTACTGAAGAAAAATGAGATTTCATGAATGCAGAGGGTGTGAGCACGTGAGAGGCTGACTTTGGGAGAGACAAGGACGTGGCACCTCGCAGAACGAGCCCCTTGTTTGGGGATGGGAAGTAATGGCTCACTGAGCTGCTTTTGCAGATAAACTTAATTAAACAGCTATTGCAACCATCCATAGTTATTTAGAAATGCAGCCACTGTGGTAACAGCAGTTTGTTTTTCTGCTCACAGAATCTTCTCCACCTTGAATAAGCACTGGCACAGAAGGGAATTTTTTGCTCACTTCTGGTAGCTTTAGCAGACAAAAGCTTAGGTTTAGGATTCTTTAGTTCTAGCGTTGTCCCAGCATTTACAAAATCAAAGGAGTTATACAGAAAGCTGTGTAGAATTAACCATTATATCATAATAATACTGATATAATAATAATAATAATAATAATAATAAACAGCATGCAGGTGTTTCATATTGCCAAAAAAAGAAATTTGTGTACAAAATCTAAATAGAGATATTTTTCAAATTATCCAATCTGAGATTTTTTAATTTCTTCCTGCTGTTTCAGGTCACAGGATGTAAATTTCCATCCTTGTATGATGCCTCATAGGGCACTGAGACTGTGGCCTGTGCTCAGGCCATCACATCTCATGGCCAAAATACCTCAGGAAATCAGTGCAGGTTTTTGTTGAAGAAAAGGCCTGTGACCTTCTCCAGTGAAAGCTCTGATGGGGTTTACACAGCAGACAAAGAAAGAGCATCTTAAAAAGCGAAGCCACTTGGCTGGAAATCAAACCCTGGCTCAGGGATCAGCCAGGGGCCCAGAGCACCATCCCAGCAGTGCAGGGGGACCCGGGGCTGCAGCTGAGCCTCTGCTGGCTTCAGGCTGGGCAGAAAGGACAGACAAGGGGTTAAGTGGAAAATTTAGTGCCAGCTGAAGCTGGAGGAGGAGCGAGAGCTGGAGCAGTCTGTGTCCTCACAGCACTGAGAGATGAGAAGCAGCAAAAGAGTTTTCAGGTTGTTTTCTTATAGGTCAAGTGGAAAATTGCCTGGGTAAAACATTTTTCTCTTCTCTTATTTTTTGTTGGTGGTTTTTTTTTTTTTTTTCAGCAGTAGGATCAGCCTTTCCAATTTGTTCCCTTTGTTGCACGCTTGGATATTTATTTCTAACGTTTCATTTTGAAAATAAATCTCTTGTTAAAGCTTAACTTGGAAGGGTTAAAAGCAAGTTTGCTTACAGAAACAAATGGATGTGTGACTGAACCTTTAGTGGGGTTTTCTGAGCACCTTTCCTGTGTCTGTATGAGTCACTTCAACATGTCTTGAGACTCTTTATTCTTTTGTGTCCAAATTGATTTCAGAAATGCACTGAAAGACATAGATACAAACCAAATAAGATTAAAGGCTTTAAAAGCTTAATAAATTAAGAAGAGCAAATCTAGCTGATAGCATGGCTTTGATAGTAGGCTATAAAGGACAGGGAGTTAAGGAATTACAGGTACCTGACTGCTCAGCAGCATCCCTTCCTCCTCAGCACCGTGGGGACTCAGGGGAGCAGGTTGGACTCCACAGCTTATCAGCAGGAGAGGAGCAACAGAAGACAAAGTTGAGGGGATAGAAATGATTTGAGGGACTGGAATTGGAACAAGCACCCCCAACCCATGCAGAACCAGCTCAGTGTCCTGCTGGCAGTGACACCTGCCAGTGACACTGGGAAAGCAACTGGAATGCTTTGAAACCCCATTGAGAAACTGGGGCATGCTTTGAGATGTTTTCTAGCACTTATTTCCTATTTTGCTATGGGCACACCTCCAGCTCAGCTCCCTCTCTGGAGAATTTTGTGGTGTGATGCCCCTGAGCATGTTCAGGGCTCTCTGTGCTCCCTGTGTGTGGGCCATGGGATGGGCTCCATGAGCTGCAGAGCATCCCTCTGCTTTCATCTCTTCCCCAGCTGTATAAATGAGTGATGGCCCAACAGAGAGCTTTGGCTTGGGTTGTTTTCCTGGCTAACAATCGCTTCTCGTGGTTATTTGCTGCTCCAGTTTCACTCAGATCAGCAGAAATGTGGTTTATTTCAGGACAGAAAATTCTGCCACAACTCTTCTGATTTTAGTGCTGCAATCAATCATTTCATTTAAAGAATGAAAGGTAAAACTATACTATGTGTTAGAGAAGCAAAAGGAGCAGAAGGAATCCTTGTTTTAATAAGAACAGTCATAAAGAAGAACAATTTGTCTTGCCTGATGGAAAGGTCCTGTCAGCTTTGAGTGGCTAGAAACCTGTGCCACAATCTGTGACATTTCTCTTTACAACCAGCATCTCTGGAATATAATAGGTTTTCTCAATAGGACAGTGTGAATCATTGTAGGGAGCACCACAGCGAGGATATTGCTCTGCACAAACCTGGCAGCACAAGAGAGAGATGGCATTTCCCTGCTCAGCAAGGGGCTCCCAGAGAGGCTCCTATGAGGGGACAGATGGATCAGGGCACACCCTGACCCTGAGGCACCAGGACTGAAGGGCACTGTGATATTCTTCACATCCCAACCCCAAACCAAGGCCAGCTTATCCCCAACATCAGCCCTGTTCACCTGCAGATCTCAGCTGCATTTTGTGGGTAAGCTGTGCACACAGACCTGCAGTGTAATGAGGGAAATGGTTGTTTATCAATTTGTTTGCAGCAAATATTTCCTTCATTATGGTAAGTTCCTGAGGGAACAGGGGGAAGCCCAGGATAAGTTGAGGCTTTTCCTGCATTTCCAGTAGCTGGATTGGAGCTCTGACTCACTCCCTCCCTGTCACTAACACAGTGTTGGAGTTTCATCAGTAGCATTTGCCTGTCACCAACATGTTTTACAGAAAATCGTAATTTTATTTTTATAAATGAGGGAACAGCTTGTGTGAGCTCACACATCCCACAGCCCCTCTCCTCCCCTGAGCCTGCAGATGGGCACAGCCCATCTCTGGACCAGCTGAGCCGTGCCTGCAGCTCCCAGGTACGCAAAAACACCTAATAATGCTGGGAAAGTGGCAAAAGAAAGTAAATCAGGATGGAAAGAACGTGAAGATAGGGGAGGTGAGGGAGAAGGAAGTAGGGTGTGAAGATAATTTTCAGGATTATGGGGGAAAAGCCAGAGACTTCTCAAGGAGCTGTGCTCACATCTGAAGTTGTGTAGATTGGCAGGTCTGTTTCCAAGGTGGTCATTTATCTGTCACTTCACAGCCCAATCTCTTCCCCGGTGCAAACAAACCAGGAAACACCCCGAGGCTGTGGAAGGACCAGCTTACCCTTTTTATACAGCTATAATGACAATGACAGTAATGTCATGACTATAAGGCACACTGGACTATAAGGCGCACATTTTTTTTGCAGTGAGGATCCGCACACAACAAAGTAACGAATTAGTAACAGAATGACACAATCGCGGGGTTTACTGGCAGGTGCTCAATTTGCAAACATTTTTCACGGATCAGCGCAGCCTTTAAACGCAGCCCCAGGTGCCCTCCCTGTGCCGCGGTTCTCGTGGCTGCCGGCGCTCGTGGCTCACGCTTCTGGGTTGGCAAATTTCCGAACTTTGTCCATATATAAAGCGCATCGGATTATAAGGCGCACTTCCAGGTTTCGATCAAAATTTAGTCAAAAGGGTGCACCTTATAGTCGTGAAATTGCTGTACTTGTGGAGCAGAGTGGAGGAGAAACACTCCTCCAGACATGGATTGCCCTGATTCTGGAGTGGGAGAACTCATGGTATGGGCAGGGGGATCTGTGTTTGTCCTGATGTTCAGAGTCTGAAGGCAGGAGGGGAGGCTGGGCAGGGTTACCTCAGCCAGCACCCCCTTGTGTCCCCAGGCTGGGTGAGGCTCTTAGGGCACACACAAAGCCAATTAAATGCCTGATTGGATGAAGCAGCCACAGTCAAGTGGCTCATTGCCAGCCAGTCAGGATCCCGAATTTCCCAATATCCTTAAGGTATGTGTGTTAATCCCCTCCTGGAGGATTAGGCGTTTAACCTGTGGCTGGTGTTCTGGTGTTTCTGAGAGCAGCAAACCTGCTGTGCTGCGGGGAGCAGCACTGGCCCCACAGCCCCCTGGGTGGCCACAGCATCTTCCAGGCGCTTCAGAGGGATCAGAGGGTATTGCTTTAAGGGAAGTTGGTTTGGCAAAGAGAGAGATTTGGTGACTGCTTCCATTCCTTCCCCACTCTCTGTCCCTCTTTCCTTGGGAATAAGATAGAGGGAAAGCTGCTTACTCTCTCCTTGACAGATTGCCCTTAACCACAGATTTCTTTGAAATACAGATTTTTATTGAGCTTTCAAAGTAGTGTTGGGAATTGCAATGCGTTCCTAGCCCAAGAGAGGTGTGAAGGCAATTTCCCCACTGAGGTAGGGAGAAGGAGGGATAATGGCCATTTAATAGATGTGGCTCCTCTCATCGTGGAGCTTGAGAGGAACCTGCAGCCACTCACATCCCTAAAGGCTTCAAGCCATCACAGAAGCCTTGGTGCTTAGATCCCAGCCAGGAAAAGGTGTCACAGAGCTGATTACACACAGCAGACCAGGATTACCTATGGTTAATGCCTGATTAGGAGTTAAATTAATATTGACTGTCCATAGTAAACTGTAATGATTTGTTTGGCCAAAAATAAATAAGAACTGTCATAATGCAATCCCAGTGGCCTACTGTGATAATTAAACATACTTTGAAATCTTGTACTGACAGGTCCGTGGAGGGGCTTCCACTGTGTTAATAAAGATCAAAAAAAGAGAAGCTCTCTCCATCCAAGGCTGGGTGTGGGAGAAAAACCTGCCCCCTACACTTATGATTTCTCATATAGATATTTCATTTAAAGGCTGTGGGCATGCAAAGGCCAGCAGGCAATTGCCTGTCCACTGTGCTCTTTCAGCTGCACACAGGCTCAGGGCCAGGGGACCAGATGTTGTCTGATACTCAGATGATGGCTACAGGTAAAAAGCACATCTTTATGCAGATATGGTTTGAAAATCAACCCCAGCACTCCAACAGGAATGGAGTTTTATCTTTGGAACACAGTGCTAGCCTTGAACTGTGTTATTAGTGCTGGAGAGGAGCACAGCCTGTCCTGGAAAACTGATGTGCTGGCATAATTTCCTTACTGGTGGCAGCGTTTTCTGAGGGGCGAAGGTGGAGGAGAGAGTTTCCTTCTCCCCCTCACTTTGATGGATGTGTGCTGGAGTGCAGAAGCACAGGAGGTGTCAGGAGTGATGGAGTGATGCTGAAGGCTCTGACAAATGAGCTCTAGAAAGTTACACTGGCACCTTTGTGAATGTATTTCACGTTCAGCATTTAAGATGTTAGCATCCCTCTGCTCCGCTCTGTCCTCTGCCACAGCCCCAAAGTGCTCATCGCAGAGGAACGCCCCACACAGCTCTGGAGCCATCAGAGGAGCTGGGATGAGAGCGGAGGGGAAGGGGGATGTGTAAACAAGCCTGGTGTCCCACTGACCTGGTTCACAGGCAGCAAATGGCTTTGGGAGCAGAGTCCCACCTTCAGCTGCCACGGGGAGCGTGTCAGAGCCTGGGAACAAACACTGTGGCTGCAGAAGCTGTACCTCTCCTTGTCCTTCTCCCTTCCAGCTTGCTGCACTAGAGAGGCAAGTGTTTGACTTCCTGGGCTACCAGTGGGCTCCCATCCTCGCCAACTTCCTGCACATTATCATCGTGATCCTGGGGCTCTTCGGCACCATCCAGTACAGACCTCGCTACATCGTGGTGGTGAGTGACACTTGGGGTGCCAGCACCCAGAGCCTGTCCCAGCCTGTGCTCAGGGCTTCTGGCACTGCTGAGGGACAGAGCAGAGCCCCTGGCAGGTCAGCACCAGCCCTGCACGCTGCTCTAGCCTGGCTGAGCTCAGGAATCCACTGTTCAGCTGTGCTGGTGCCAAGCTTGGAAGGTTTCAGGTAATTCTTGCTGGTGCTGAGGTAGGCTTGCCCAAGCACTGAGGGGCTGGACAAATGCAGCACAGAAACTCTGACATCCCTCCAGGCTCCCACCCCTGTGTGTCTTATCAGGCAAGAGAGCATCTGAATATGGAAAGCAGAGGAAGAGAAAAAGGATTTCAGTGCTGACACAGGGCATTCCACTGCCCCCAGCTAGAGCACGCACACATCAATATAAATACAAATATATATATACACACTAATTCCAGTGACTTCCTAATGTTTATTGCTTCTCTCTCCCCAACCCCATTCCTTCCCAGTATGCCATCTGGACTGCAGTCTGGGTCACCTGGAACATCTTCATCATCTGCTTTTACTTAGAAGTGGGAGGGCTCTCAAAGGTGAGTGCCCAGGCTTTGCAGCAAAGGGGAGGGAGCTGAGTGGGGAGGGGGTGGCATGGCTGAGGTGAGGGGTGGCAGCAGCTCCTGCCCTCCTGCCTGTGGGGAGGGCTGCTCCATCAGGGGTGAGAATTACTGCTGCTCGTATGGGAAACTGAGGAGCCACTGCTGAATTCTGGAGCTCTGGGTTGGCTGGTGCAGGTGGTGGCTGGAATAAACGCTGCCCTCTCAGCAGGCAGAGAGCATTTGCTTTCCTGAGGTGAGAGCAGGTTTGGCAGCAGAGCCATCCTCAGGGGAGAGGGGGTTTGAGTGCCAATTCTCAGCTGTGATGCAGAGGAGGCTGAGGAGGGTTAGGACATAACCAGCTGATCCTCTTGGGATCTGAGACCACCTTGGCAAGGTGTGTGATGGAGGAGAACCCTCCTGCCAGCCTGCCCCAGGGAAGGGCTGCAGCAGGGTCTGCCTGCATTGCCCTGACACAAACACTTTGCTGGAACTCAGCTCTTGATATTTTTGTGCCTCCCAGTCCTGCTGAAGACTTGCAGCACTTCAGCAGCAAGGATAAATACCTGGTTGTCAGGCAAAATATTTCCTGCTGTACCTCTGAGGAGAGGCTCCCCTGTTTGCTGAGCAGAGAACATCCCTCCCCAGAGGGATCTGGATCTCCTTGGCATGTGGCTTCCCTGCCTTAATTCTTCCTTCTTAAGTACAGTAGTAGTCACTCGTGGCTGCTGGCCAGGGTGGGGTGAGTTAATATGCAAAGCTCTTTGAAGACTAGATTAGCTGAGTATTGCTGTCTGCCTAATGAGGAGTGAGTCAGAAATAATAAAAATGGGAGGCAAGCCCTAAATTAAGCCTGGGCTGTAAGCAATGAATGATGAGTGTTGCTGTAGCACAGCAGACTCGGTGATTGTGGGATGCAGGTTCATTTCAGAGCACTCCACATCTGGCCTGAATTCCCAGGTCATAATGAGAATTGCCCTGTGGTTTTATCAGGCCTGCAGCAAGTCAGGAGTGGCAGCCTAAATCCTTTGCAGATAAGAAAATGTAACTTCCTCATGTCTCAATTCATCTTTATTTCCCCTCTCAATTATCTCCATAAACTTTGAGGGAGTTCTTGCCCAAAACAGTGATTATTCATAGTCTGAAATCTCAGCCTGAGATGATCTCCATGTTGGCTGCGAACAACTTCAAAAAAAAAAAAATTATGTAACTATTTAAATGCTCCCTTCTGCAGAGAAAATGTTGGCTTGATAAACTGCTCTGGGAGCTTCTCAGAGCCAGTGTTTGCTTCCAGCCAGCTGGATACTCGTGTTTGCTAATCCCAACCTGCACTGCAACACGTCAGGTTGCTGTTCTGCAATTCAAACAGCACCACCAACTCCTTTTTTTTGTGCCACAGAGGAGCTTCACCTGGTAACCTTGCTCTGTGCTGGGGCTCATTTTAGCCAAGCCAGCACACAGAGAGGCTTTATTTAGCCTACAGGGTGACACTTGTGACTGGGGATATTTTTTATAGAACTGGGCTGCAGTGTAAGTTGTTAATGACTCAGTGGACTCTCTTCTCAGGCTGAAATGAAAAATTAGTTCACTTAATGGCAACCAGCAAAACCAAGAGAGAGTTTCTGCTTGTTTGGCTGTAAAGTAGTTGACAGCCTTGCCTCTGTTCTTAATGAGTTTTGCTCACTTTAAAAAGCTGTTTTGTAGGGAAAACTAATGATGCTGCTTTCCATCCTCCTCCACTTTCACTGAAGTGATTTGGGTCTTTGTAGTGGCAAAACAAATCTTGGCTTCCACAAGAGACCAAAAGATCCACCTGAGGTTTCTGTAGGACACTTCACAGGCTGGGCTCTCCTGGGAACCTGCCCCAAAGCCTGCTGGTGTTTTATTGATCTCAGTCATGGGATCAGACCCCACAGGGACATCTGGGCTTGGCTGTAGGAGTGCTGGGCAAGGGCAGGGCAGTGTCAGCCAGGAGAGGATGGCAGCAGGGCTGCAGGTGCCTCTGTGTGCCCCAGAGCCTCGGGAGGGGGCTGCCCTCTCGTCCTGACAAGAAGTCAGTGTCAAAGCTCATCATGAGCCTGGCAGGAGGCAGGGAATGGCAAATATTGGAAGAAGAGCTTTGGTGGAGGGAGGCTGATGGAGCTGGTCTGATAAACATAAACTCATTAACTACTGGACTAAGCAGGAGCACACTGGGGAGTGCTTGGGCAGGGTTGTGCTCCTGTGCAAGTCTCTTAAGGGGCTGAGAGCTCTGAAGGTTTTCAGGGTGTTGTTTCCTCTGTGGTTCCTGGTGAGCCTGGGGGAGTGGGAGAGTGGCATTCCTGCACTGACCCTGCTGTGCTCTGCCAGGGCAGCCTGCCAGGGCAGGCTCTGTCAGCAGCTCATTTACAGTGAGAGCATGCACAGAGGGCAAGGGGCTCCAGAGAATGGAGTTTGTTAACTTGGTGCCTGCTAATGACAGCCCAGGGCAGCTGAGACCGGTGATAACTCAGGTGGGCTCAGAAAGGAGAGAGAGGATTCAAGTGTTTCCATGTAACAGACTTAAGGAAAGCCCAGGGAATTGAAAAGATGAGGAAACAGTTATGTGCAGTCATTGCAAACAATTCTGTGTGCTCTACTGCCTGGATGTGATTCCACAGTGGTGGAGGAATGCAGGATGGGAGCAGGGAAGTGCTGTTCACAGGAACAGGGATGTTGCTCTTGTGCCCCCCTGCTTTGGGTGCCTGGCTGATTTAATGAACCCCAAGGACCCCATGTCAGCCCATGAGTGATTTGGCAAAGGGTTGACACAATCTCTCAGTTATAAACTTCAGCTCATCAGTAGAATAAGGGCTGGTAGGTGCAATTTTGCTCTTTGCTTTCCCTTACCAAGGAATTGTTCTTTGCTGCATCTTTCCTCCATTCCATTGTCTGCCACTTCTCACCCTCTCTTTCCTCCTGTCTTTCCCATTTCTTGAAGTGCTCCTTTATCCTCCAGCTTATTCCAGCATATCCATTCCATGTCTCCTGGCCATGGAATTGCTGAGGATGCTGTTCTGCTCAGCCCTGCTCAGGCTTAGTTACACTGATTTTTTTATTGGAAAGGAAAATATATTTTACTGATCACTGAATCTATTCCTTATTTCTTGGAAGAGCTAAACTGACTTGATTTCTGTCTTTCTATCCTGCCAGGGTATTTTATCTTGGAATCCTTTCTTAGCAGGAGTAAGAGTGTGAAATATGGCCCAGCAGAACTTCCCTGGCTGGCCAGACAGAGGTGGCTCAGCACAAGTGTCTAAGGAAGCATTTCCCCTGCTGCTGGAAGGGCCCCCCCCAAGCAAAATGTTCCATGCCAGCTTTCCTGGAAGTGCTCTGCCAGTGCTGGATTTGCAGAGCTGCTTCTCAGCCCTGGCAGGGAGGTGCTGCTGTGTCTCTGAGCAGCTTTTGGCAGCGTTGCCTCGCTGACTTGCTCTGCTCCCCCTCCTGAGCTCCCTTGCAGCTCCAAGTGCTGTGCCACTGCTCTGTGCTGGGGCCCACAGCCCAATTTCCAGGTTCCTGTTCCTCCTCCTGTCCCATCTCCCTCTTTTCCCTCCGTCTGCCCATTTGGGTGGGTGAGTTGCTGGGAGCTAGCTCTGAAGTTTGCAGGCTGTATTATAACATGTTAAGCTTCTCCCTGTTTACTCGAGCGTGAAACACATCCCTCCTGCAACCCTTCAGTCTGAGTCAATTATTAAAATCCTGCTGCTAAGACATATGAGCATATGTCTGTCCAGCTGCCATGCTGACTGACTCTTCATCATGTACTTGAGAAATGTTCAGAGAGGTTTGAGGGACTAGTGTCCTGTATTTCAATGTATTCCTTTGTCTTCTCCCCCTGGAATTATTCTTCTTGAATGGTGATTTCTATTTTTTTTTTATCCTTCCTTTATATTCTCTCTTGTCTGTGCACTGCTTTGATCTGAATCCAGAGCTGTGGTGGCCTAAATCTCCTCTTGAAATGGCAGCAGCTCTTGTGAGTCAAACAGGGGTTATTTGTATTTCAGAGAATCTGGATGGCATCTTGGGAGGATTTTGTACCTGGTTAAAATACCAGGAGGATGGATAAATTCACATGTATGTAAAACTGTCCCTCAACTCCTTCTAAATTTAGAACTTGGAAGTCTGGGATTTGGCTTTTAAATGCTGTGGCATTGTCAGCAAGCCCACTGAGAGACACTGCGATGTTTCTGTGTCTCAAGGTGATGCAGGACTGAAAGATGAAATTACATTTCCTATTTTAATAAGAAATATTTCCATCTAAAAAGATTTAAAATGATTCTGCTGTCAAGCTCTGCTGGCTCCCAAATGAGGTTCAGTTTGTTGCAGAGCTGTCCTAGCGTGGTTTTGCCTGATAATTAAGGAAATTTGGGGGAGGCAGTTCAGAAGGCTGTTAACAACAAGAAGTAAAACTATCTCTGATAGTGTCCCTTAGAAAATAATTTCAGAGCAGCTTTCAGAAGCTATTTTAGAAAGGATCACAGCTGGCTCCGTGGGTGTTGGAGGTAGGTGTGAGTTTCCCGTGGGACACGCTGGGGAAAACAGGCTCTGGGAAATGCTGCAGTTTCAGAGCTGCTGTCTTCCCTCTCACCCTGGTGGCAAATGGGGGGCAGCCAGGTGCTACAGCAGCTCAGAGTGAGATGTGATTTTTTTGGCTGGCCTGTCAAGGAGCTCCAGAGAAGGAGCTTGGGTCACTCCTGGCTGGGGTTTCTCTCCAGGCTGGAGGTGAAGGAGGCAGTGCTGCCCTGGCCAGGCACACACAGATCCTTCTCCCTGCCTCACTGATCAACATCTCCCAACCCAGATTCTGCTTCTGGGAGCATTTCAGTGTGTTTGGATTTCAAATGCATTGCAGAAACAGCTGTTCCCTAAACCTTCTCAAAACTGGCTCTTTTCTCCTGATTTTGTGTGCTGTTCTAATTCATGGTTTCGCTTCTCTCCAAGTGTGTTCTCACAAACGAAGCTGGCAAGCCACAGGAGACATCCTGGAGTTGTTTTTGTAGGCTCCCAGCAAGCTCTGAGACACAGGAGGTCAATTAAGGGATTTTCCTGAGTGCTCTTTTCATTGTGCCCCAGCACACAGGTATCCAGGGAGAAAGGAGCAGCTCTGCTTTGCGTGTTCAGACCCTCTTGTTCGTGCTGCCCTCGTGCTCCACACAGGGGCTGGTTCAGGAAGGTGGCTCTGAACAGAGACATTCCTGATCCCCCTGTGCCATCAGCACTCCATTTACATCTGTCAGATTGATGGCTCGTGAGTTCGAGGCATTGTGGCACTTTTAGAATCCAAATGTGCTCGGTTTTTCCAATCTGCTCTTCACTGATGCATAACTTTTTAATTCTTTTTTGCTTTTTTGCTCAGAGCTGGAGTGTGATTGTGGGCAAAAAGCAGTGAATGCTGGTTAGGACCTCCTGTTCCTCCACCTGCCCAGCCCCACCTGTTCTGCTTTTTCAGGCTGAATTCACAAGCAAGTTAAGCTTCTGCAGCAAAGTTAAGCCAGAGCCAAATCTCTGAAGGCTGAAAAAAGGGAGATTCTAGAAGGAAAGCAGCCTGTTCCTTACTTTGCCAAACACACAGTGCTGCCTCTGTGAGGAGCAGAGAGGACACTGAGGGTCTGCCTGCATCAGAGAGGCAGAAGGTTTGGGAAGGCACCATCTGTGAGCTGGGAGAGGGAAGCCCTGGGGACTGAGGTTAGAACAGATCCTGTGTGCCCTGGGGAGCAGCTTTGGTTCAGTGCTAATGGGGGAGCCCCCGGCAAAGAAACAGGAATTCACTTGGGGAGGGTTGGTTGTTTTGGAGGTTTCTTTCTTTCCGTGTGTTTGTTTGTGGGGGTTTGTTTTGGTTTTGGTTTGTTTTTTTTGTTTTTTGTTTGCTTTGGCCATGAGCCTCAGGACACACAAACCTGGGGGAAAAAGAACAAGCTTTGCAGAAAAGCTGTGATTTGGTGACTTGCTGAGCTCTGTGTGGGCCACTGAAGGATGAAGCCCAGGAGAGGGGTAAACTCCCAGCTGTTAATGGAGTTTTCCCCATTGTATGTGCTGCTCTGGCTGCTTTTGCCCTGGTGCCACACTCCATCTCCGTGCCCTCCATCTCTGTGCAGCACTTGCCATCTGCTGTGGTGATTATGGCAGGAGCTTGGCAGCTGTCTTCTCACTTAATTGTCCACATTTCTCAGCATGTGCTTCCTGCAGCAGATTGGAAGAAGGGCTGTGTTTTGGGGTGTGTGTGCTGTGAGGAGGGTCCCCACACAGGTGGGGCAGTCTGGGACGTTCACTGCTTCTCTGGCATTCAGGTTCCTCCCCTCGAGTCTGGCCCTGGATGTGCTTTTCAGTGTTTTATATCTGCAGGACTGCCTGGCTTGGCTCCTGTGTTGGCTGTGGAGACAGGCCCTCTCTCCAGAGGGGAATTTTGGAGCAGGAGCTTGGATAAGCTGCTCTGAATCTGTTTTTCCTTTTGGCTCTACAGGGAGCTGACACAAAGGAGCTGCCATGTGAGGTTTTCCATGTTGGGAAGTGTGAATACCCCAAGCTCTGAGTGCTGCTGTTCCTCCTGGGGCTGTGTAGGAACCTGGCATGAGCAGTGTGAAATAGTTTATGGATAGGTGCTAAAACCTTTAGTAATGGGTGGGTGACATGTAAATCCAGCATTCATCCCTCTCTGTAGAGATACAGATTCTCTGCCTTCAGATTTTTAAATCTAGTCCTCAGAATAAAACTTCCAAGCCCTTGCCTTGTTTTGTGGTTAAAAGGGATTGTTGATTCTGCATCAAAGTGACTTCAGAGGGCTTCAGGGGCAGCCAGCACTTGGCACTTATTCATGAAGTGTTGCAGCTGTTCAGCCAGTCCTGAGATCCTTTTACCTGCAGGAGGGTCCTGCAGGCTCAAAATCTCAAAGCTCTTCTCAATATTCTTATAAATACCGCACTTTTCTCAAGCGTGAGCAAAGTGTGGTCATTTTAAAATCAGCACCTGGCTGCACACCAAAGCTCTGCACTCCTTGTGTGCATTTCACTCTGTAATTCCCTCAACCGGTTTAAAGTATTTACCTAGCAAAGACGAGGGAGCAAAACAAAAAGCCTCTGGAGGTAAAGCTGATAAGAAGTTGCAGGGGAGGTGTTTAGAGAAGCTGCAGTCAGCGCTGTGAGGCCAGCTCAGCTGGGTAGGCTGACCTGGGGCTGACACGAGATGCAGAAGCACCAGATATGAAGAGTGTGGAAGGAAAACAGGAAAAAAAGGTACAGGGTCTGGTCAGGTGTGTTAAAAGCTAAGAACAAAGGAAGATCTGTTGGTTTTGAAACTCACTTTGGGGTTATGAAGTTCATATTTTTCAGTTCATTGTGTTGATTCCCACTGGGAAGAGCCTGGCAGGACACTTAGTGCTGCCTGGTTTATCTTTTTTTTCTAGAGTTACAGGGTTCATCTCCCAAACCCAAACCTTGAGGCTTCTTTTATGGGTAAAGAAATCACTAGCAAAATGTTCTTGGGTCTGCAGCCTGTGTCCAAACTGTGCTGCAGGGTGGTGAAACAGATTTGTTGCAGGGATGCCTCAAGAATGGTTCCCACCACAGCAGCCTGCCCGCAAAATACGTTATAATAGGAATATGTTATATAATAGGAAAAGAAATTTGTTATATAATAGGAAGAAATTCTTCCTTGTGGGGCTGGGGAGGCCTGGCACAGGTTGCCCAGAGGAACTGCTCTCCCATCCTTGGAGGTGTTCGAGGCCAGGCTGGAGGGGCTTGGAGCAGCCTGGGATAGTGGGAGGTTCTTTAAGGTCCCTTCCAACCCAAACCATTCCATGGTTCTGTGAAGGAATATCAGCTCAATGTGCTTTGATCTGTGCTAGCATTTTTGGGGAGTGGGGATCTCAGAACTAAATTTTCCATTGATTTAATACAGCCTCCATCTGTAAGTCTGACACTCATATTAAACAGAGATCTCTGCAACTTTTCCCTTCAGGACAGCGAGCTGCTGACGTTCAACATCTCCCGGCACCAGTCGTGGTGGAGTGAAAATGGCCCTGGCTGTGTGAGGAAGGAGGCTTCAATGCCTGGCATCAAGGGGCTGGATAACCATTCCTACATCTCAGTCATAGGCTGTGCCCTGGAGTACCGCTACATCGAGGTCATGCACAGCTCCTTCCAGATCCTCATCGCGGTGAGTGCCTCGCCCGGGGAGCAATTCCTCAATTCCTCACCAGATGCTTGTTGGTTTTGTTTGGTTTTTTTTTTTTTTCCAGGCATAGAGATTGGCCTGTATTTTCCACCACTTTTTATATGGCCTGATTGCAGAAGCCTCTGTAAATGTGTTTTTGTTTGATTGTTCTCCTGTTCTGCCTCGTACAACAATACAGCTTGGAACTGTTGGAAATGGGTATCAGCAACCTGATGGCTGAAGTAATGCATCTGTGCAACCAGACACTAGCAAAGGGCTCTGAATCCCTGTTGGGGTGTGGGAATTCATGTTTTGACAAGGACAGATTCCCTTCTGGAGGAGGGTCAAAAAGAAAAGGTTTTGACAGGACAAGAGGAAATGGCATCAAATTGCACTGGGGAGGTTTCGTTTGGATACTGGGGACAATTTTTGCACAGAAAGGGTTGTAAAGCACTGGAACAGACTGCTCAGGGAAGTGGTGGAGCCATCATACCTGGAAGTGCTCTGAAAATGTGTGGATGTAGCACCTGAGAACATGGTTTAGTGATGAACGTGCTGGTGTTGCTGGCTTGATGATTGACTTGATCTCGAAAGGCTTCTTCCAACCTTAATTCCATATTTCTGTGAAGAATTGCTCTTACTCCCCATGGCTCAGTGATGGGTGGTGGAGCACATACCTGCACATTTGTTGTGAAGAATCTCCTGAAAATGAAATCAACTTTCAGGGCAGTAAGCAGCATATTTTCCTTCTGCTGATACCCAAGATACATTCACTACAATTTTCATCCACTCTTTCCTCATCACAGTCTTCCTCAGGCTTTTGAAAGTACACTGCAAAAACGCAGCGTCCTTAAGGTTCAGTGTTAATTGTTCCTCACTTTTCTGTGAAATTAACTGAAACAAAATGTCCATTGTGCCACTCACTCCAGTGGTGCTCTTGCATTTTGTAGCCCACATCCCTCATCTGCTTTGGGTTGTTACTTCAGGGTTAATGGCTTTAGTTAGAAACCTGAACTGGGGAATTGTTCACCTTTTGGCTTTCAGTTTTGGCTTAAGAAAGAAATGTGACTTGCCCTGTTTAAACGCTGAAGGATAACAGAGATTTTTCAAGTTTCTGGAGTGCCAAGTACGTCTCTGCACGTTTTTGGTCCAGCTTTGCACTGTGCTGCTCCTGCATTTCCTATTAGCTGGGATGGTCTGTGTGAGCTGCAGGGAGGGGGAAGGCTCTGGTCCCTTTCTTGCCATGTCACAGAGAGGAGGCAGAGGCAGAAGCTCCTGTTTCCTGAGTTGGAAGGGCTCCCTGGCACGTGTGCTGGCTGTTAATATTCCCTCAGCTCTCCTTCGGGGCATGAATCTGCCTGTGAGCTGCTTCTGTGCTTGCGTGTGAGAAAGGCAAACCTGTGTGTCCAGGAGGAAACAGCTTGGTGCCTTTCAGAGAGGGTGGAACAGGATTGGGGTGCTGCACCTGAGCTGGGTGAAACAAGGGCAGCCTTTTTGCAGTCATAATATCCCTTTTTAAAGCACAGAGGTTTCTCACTCTCAGCATCCCTCCTGATTTCTGAGCTGGCACAGCCACTGTGCCCTGGGCTAGGGGTTGAGCCAGCAAATGGTGTCCTGAGTTTGTTTGAGTAGATCTTTGTTTTTTGGCAGCTTACTGAGTTAGGCACGTGGCCCTGGGCTGAGTGATCACCCTGATATATAGGACTCTGTCCCTGGCAGTGGCTTTTCCTTTGCTTCTTCCCAAAGGCACGACAATATTCTCTGTGCATCTGCAAAACACCACTTAGGGCCAGATGGGGAAAGAGGAGGGAAAAATAAGACAAAATAGGATTTACTGAAATACTTTCCTTCTCTCTGAGATTTAAGGTGCAATAAATTTTTGAGTCCTAAACCCTGGAAATGGAGTTAAAATACTTGCAGGCAAGAAACCCATATGGGCTGAGCTATGCAGTGAACTAAATTTCTACTTGTCCTGTAATAAAAGCAGAGTATTGAAGCCCCAGGTCTGTAACTGCTGCTGGCTCTGAAATACTCATGAAATTTTGTCATGTAGTGGGAGGAATGGAGCTTTTCCCCTCTTCTTTGAGGTCAGGCAAAAGCAAATCTTTCTCCCTCAGACCTTGCTTGGAAGGAGTCAGCCAGTTCTCTCCCTTTTTACTCTCTGAGGGTCAAACTCTTTGATCCCTGCCAGCATCTTTTTCTGTTCCCTTTATCTCACTTTGAGGCAGGTTTTATTACGGGCAGCTGTCCCCAGAGTGCTGGCAGGTACATTGCTGCAGACAGGCAGGGACACAGATCAATAGCACAAAAACACAACCAGCAGCTTGAAGGCTCAGGGGATGCAGCAAGAGACATGACCTCGTTCCCTCCTTGTCTGAGACCAGAAGAGTCAGTTCCCTGTCAGGAAGGGCAAGGGACAGGCAAAATTGTGCTTTCAGTGGTTTGGTTTTGCTTTGTTTAATTTTTTTTAGAAGTTGTGGGGTAGGGGGAGTGTGTTCTGCTTGGTTTGGTTTCCACCCCAGATAGAGCACTATGAAATCCATGCTGTTTGAATATGCACTGCCCAACTGTGAGCATTTTATTTTTTTTTTTTCTGGAAGTTCAAATTCCTTGAGACTACTGAGGGACTGTGTGGGAACCCAGGACATCCCTCTGGCTGCCCTGGATGGTTCGAGATCCTGGCAGGAGGCTCAAGAGCCTTGGCACAGAGCCCAAGACCCCTGTGCCTTTGATTTCAACCCCTGGGAAAAATTACCACCTTTGTATGAAGAGTTACAAGTCACAAAAAATAAGTAGAGTATAAGTTAGATTGTTACAAGTTGAAAAAGTAGGATTTAAGAATTTTTAGAATAGGGGTTTGGGGTCAAGATGGAGGAATTTGGGCGTGTTCTGTCCTTCTTTCTCCTTCTTCTTGTCATCCATCTCCTGGGTGATGGTGGCACTTTTGGGTTGGTTTAGAGTAGGACTGGACTGTACAATGTAGGTGATAGGAATTGGAAGATAACTGTAAATAATGTTCATGTAGTTTGCAGTATAAAAAGACAATACTGCCCTTGGGGCGGGCAGTGTGCCTGGGACTGACCTGCTGAACGGACCCAGGCTGGGCAGGGAAAGAATTTGTTAGATAAGACAAAATAAACAACTCTGGAAACAACAGAAGACGACCCTGACTGCTTCTTTGGTTCTTGGGCTGGAAAACAGAGATTTTAAACTACACAGGTGGTCATCTCCAGCTCCTGAGACAGCACTGACATTACTGTACTGCAGTGTTGTTTACTCAGGGCAAGGCTCGCTGAATTCAGTCTTGCATGCCAAAAGAGATGGAAAGCAAACCTGGACCCATATGGTGAGCACAGTGTTGGCTGTCAGCTTGACTCCTGCTGATTATATCATCCTGCTCCTGGGCATACATTTGAGGATACATAAGGTCTCAGTCTGCTTCTGCTCAGAGCTTGTCTGTACTCCTTGAAGGCAAAAGCAATTCCTTTAATCTGGAATGCAATCAGACTTGGGCATATTAGTCACCACACGTGATACAAGTTGCTGTAGGGCCCAGCATGAAAATCTTTGTCAGTGCTTCAGCACAAAACACATCAGAGGTAAAAGCTCGTTGTGGCAACATCTGAAAGTCTGTCCTGGTATAGAAATGAACTAAATTAAAGATAATCCTACCAGCCCAGGTAGGAAATGCAGCAGCAACTGCTTTGTCAAGATAAGAATCTGCTTTGCTCTTACCTCAGCAAGGATTCATCTTGCACACCCCCAGCTCCCCAGCCAGCAGGGAGAGGAGTGATTCCCAGCTCTGAAATACCTGGCATAGCTCTGGGCTGTCCATATGGTACTTCTGGGAGTGGGGAGGCTTGGGCTTTTCCTGAGGCTCCACTGAATGGGGCAGAAATTGGAAATGTCTTCCCAGCCGCCAGAACTCGCTGCCTGCCTGTCTGTTGTTTTCACTCAGACTGACAGGTTGGAAGGTTCCCAGGGAGGCAGCAAGGCAAGCCTTGACAGCAGATGTTATGTGAGAACCAGTGCACAAGAGACGCCTTGCTCTTGGCAGAAGGTAGATTTTCAGTGGTTGTAATTGCATCCAAAGAGTAAAGAAGGTCAAGGAATTAGAGGATTTTGATTGCCTCTCTTTGGCTATCTGGTCACAATGGCTCTTTCGCAAGCTGGATTTTTGCTTTCTCATAGCAGACTTCCCTTCATTTCCCCCGCTGATGTTAGTGTGCACCTTTCATTAGCTCTGGTTGGAAGTGAAACCTAGAATGCATCTGCCCTGAAAGAAGAGACTTTGCACCTATTCTCTGTGGTGGAAAAGCAGTGGCAAGTTTGTCTATTGAAAGAAGAGTTGGAGAATCTTCACTAGGACAGAGGTAGACTAAAGCTAAGATCTTACACAAGTAACACCTCCTGAAATTTGCCTTCCCATGCCTTGTGCATTTTGCACACTTGCAGCCAGCTGGCCCCTTTCTCTGCAGGATTTTCTCTAATTTACTCTTTCTGGCTCCACTGCCTTCATTCAGCCCTGCTGTTTATGAACAGTTTTCACCTCTCCATTAAAAAGTTAACTTCAGAGGGCTGAGGGACAGGGGGATGCTCAGACATATGTTCCCCTCGTTCCCTTGGGGCACACTTGTCTCTTCCTGTCTTTGCCACTCTGTTTGCCTGCAGAGTGCTTGGGGCAGCCCAGCTCCATCCCCCTGGTGGGGCAGCGTGTGCGTTCCCAGGCTGGCAGAACACACCTGCCCTCAACATGTGTTCCTAATAAAAAAGCTTAATCGGATCCTTCTGCAGCCTGGAGAAAGCTGGTACTGCACATGCAGAACAAGCAGAGGAACAGCAGCAGAGGCTAAAGCCCTAGAACATTCTTTGGGGAATTAGAGCAGTGGCTTAGTGTCATTTTACATCGTTGACATTTTCCCTCCTCTTCCACCTCCCCTGGTGTAATTTGCAAAGATCCAAGAATTGTTGGTATTTCCCTGGGATACAGAGCTTAAACCACTCCTTTGGACTGAAATCAGTAGCTAGGATGGCACATGGAGCAAGGGTGAAATTATTCCAAATTGTTGGGGTAATCCTTCTGTGAAGCTTCCTGTTCTGTGTTAATTGCTGATAAACTGAGTGATGTTTGGAAGCTCGACACAAAGGTCAAAGGTGCAGTCAGAAGGGAATTTTGGGTGTTTTTGGACTCTGCTCATTCCACACTCCAGCAGACTCTTCTAGGGGAAAGACTGGACAATAAGAGCAGCATTTCTCCTTAGTATTTTATTCATAATTTATTCCAAAGGTGAGCCTCAGGGGAATCCCTGAGTTCAGTTAATCCTTGAGAATATTTAATTTGAGGTTACTTAATTACAGATGAATCTTTAGAGTATTTAATTACAGTTTAGGTCAGCCCAAAAAAAATCTGGAATTCATATTTATGTGGTACATCCTTCCCCCCTTTGCCATTGAAACTCTTCTGTTTGGGCTTCTTTGAATAGAAGTTCCATTAAATGAACAGGTGTTTTTATTGCTGAAGCTCATCTAAAGAGGGAATGGATTATAAAGTCAATAAAAAGTAAATTTTAAACACTGAGCAGATGATTTTGAAATAAAGCCAGGAAATAGAAGGAATCAAAAAAGAAAACCCTCCACTCCAGCAGAGCTGGAATTAGAGATTTAGGGAAGTTCGCTTAATTCACTAGTTTTCGATTGGTTGGTTTGATTTTGTGAATGCAAAAAGTCACCTTAGTCATAAAGTGAAAAATGTATGGGGTGAGCAGAATGATGGTTGAGGGTTATGGGGCATTAATTTCTGTGCAAAACAAACTTCCCAAGTGAATCACATTGCTTGGTGCTCCTGAACCGTGAAAAATGTCCAGAGCTTTATCAGGTTTGCTGTGACAGTAGAGCTGATAATCGCTCCCAACTCTGCTCATAAACTGAGCAGGTAAATCATTTTCATTGTTAATTCTATCAGGAGTTTCCTGACACAGGTACCACATAAGATTTGTGTCTGTTTTATAGGGTATAATAACAGTGAGTGGATTTAGGGCTGCCACTTTGCATGGCTGTTAACCCAAAGCTCCTGCTCTGAGAGCTGATGGGAAATCTGGGGAGGGAGAAAACCATCCTAGAGTTCCCTTGGAGTCAGGATAGGTGTTCAGGATGCATCTTTCCTGCCTGGATATTTGTGTGTGTGTAAATTGCATGATTTGACCTGATGTAAGAGGCTGGATCTTGCACTATAAAAATACTCCAGCAAGCACAGAGGATGTGTGTGAGCTTGCTCAGAGTTTGTTACTTGATTTCAGATGCTGGAGATCAGGGAGTGTGGAAGGGTGGCTGGACATCTCTTGGAGTGCTGGTGATTTACCAAAATATGAGCATTGGTCTAATAGTGATACTCAACTGTGACAGACAAAAGACTCTCTAACAATTTAAAGTTACAAAGTGTATGTTTATTCAGAGCTGGGCAGCAGCGTGGGGTAACCCTCTAATACACTGCAAAATTACTGGTGATCACAGAGTCTATTTATTGATAAAAATTCAGACAAATCCATATTCATAATACCAGCCCCTTCCCTCCCTGCTTCCTATGGTAATTAGCTTGAATAGCAATTAATCATGCATGGTTGGCTTCTTGAATTAAGTCTGGGGTCGTTTTTGTGGGGAGGGGTCTTAAAAGGAGGAAGTAAGGTGAGTCTTCCTCGCCCTGACCTTTTCTATCAATGACAATACAAACAGCTTTTGAGGCAACTCCAGTTTTGCAAAGAATGAGTTTCTGGTTGCAGTTGTTCATATTCATTGCACCTACCTGCTCGTTTCATCTTTTCTCACTGCAAGCACAGCTGAGCAAACATGAATTGACAGGCAATCAATTATTTAAGTTTCAGATAATTATCTCAAGCCCAGTTTTTTCTGACTTTTAACTAAAATCCTAATTTCTTTAAAATGAGTGTTTCACTGGGACATGCAGAAAGTGATAGCACAGGGTTAAAATGTTTCTAAAATATGGGAATTGTACAGAATACATTCAGGGAGTGGAAAGAAAGGTTGGGTCGGGTAGGGCTGGGAAAGGGAACCAGGCCCTTTGTCTGCACCTGTGTAATCATCATATGATAAATAACATGATTGTTAAATGTAATGATTGTTTGGTAATTGAATATAATTATTGTTTAACCGCAATAAGAATCATGAGAAAGGACGTTAGGGGGTCCTAATGAAAATTGCAAGAATCCATGTTTGGATAAGATCAATGTATAGAATAGAACAATATGGGTTTAATAATTAATATATAGTTACATAACAAAAAGGGTACAAA